>CALNHX010004771.1:0-120098 GCA_940337035.1 Agriotes lineatus
ATTACACGTTTTTGATTTAGTTTTGATCGTAGAATATTTTCGCAAAATTTTCCCCCCTATTTTAGAGACACCCTGTATATATGATCCTAGCTGTTGCAGGTACTACATTTCTAAATTCAGATCGTGCTATCTCCTTGTATCATAAAAATATTAGAGAATCTTTGTAATCTCTAGCTGCTTTGGTGTCCGGTCAAATTCACTCCAGTCCATAATCACTCCTGCACAAAACCACTCCGTACAAACTCACGTTGGTCAAAACCACTGCCGTACAAAATCACGTTACTACAAAACCACTTGTAGAATAAATAGGAAAAATTTGGCGAAATATATTATTATATTCATGAAGTGTGATTGTTATGATTTCGAGCGTTGCATAATCATATTTTTTTGTCGACAGGGGGCGTAGCCTCGATTGTTTTTTTTTTCTGTTTTTCTGACTTATGCAAACCAGTCAATAAAGCTGTTTTAACGCTTTCGCTCTAAACTAACTTCGGAGCAGATAATTTCATTTGAAATATTTACCACTTCAATGAGTATGGTGCTTCAACCAAATCACTACTCTGAATATATGAATATGTTTTCTCCATAACATATATTTCATTGATTTACCAATTTTGTATTGCACGAAAAAATGTATTAACTACCGCTAGTAAAGTGCTTGTAGTTTGAAATACTCCTTTCAATAAGAGAAAGTTAGTTTTTGTACCGTGTATTTTAGGGGATCATAAATCAATCAAAATTATTCGTCTTCTAATGTACTTAGCTTTTTTTAATTCACTCACTGCTGTAAAAATCACTCGCTGTGTAGGTCAGACCAATAATAATTACATTTATATTATAAACGATTATTTATTTAAACAAAAATTATATGATATGCAATATTACATATGTGTGTTTAAATTTAAGTTATGGGCAACTCCCCGTAAAAAACATTGTTTCTACCTGGGTCGTATCTCTGTACACAATTTAACAACCTAGTGTTAACGTCGCGATACTTTTTTTGAACAGCTGGATTCCTTCCTTAGAAGTATGTTCTATTAAAGTTTTATTCAAGCCTTGCGCTTTCTTCAATTTGTCAACCAATTTCCATGTAGGCGAGTGCTGCGCTCCTACCATTTAGTTAAACCTTCAGTATCACCCTTCCATGGAATTATTAGTGCGTGGAAGATTTTCAAGAGACCGCTTCATGATAATTCCACAAGGAGTGTTGAAATAGTGGTGGCCTACGGCAATTTCTTTCCTGGCGCCCATATCAAATGAAGCTGTCACACCTCTAGATGGCAGCATTCTTATTTGAAAGACAAATTCTGTGCCTTCCGTCTTCGTTTCATATGTTCTACATTCGGTAATTGGGCTTGCACGGCTGTTGATGATGATGGTGATATTTTAGCAACAATATTATGAGGGGTTTCTTGGGTTGTTACTGCAAGCTTATGACATTATTTTTTTAACTTTGCTGGCTGTCGCATTAGGGGTATAGGTATGTCCTCCAACATACTGTTTCCTCATATTGTTCTGTACTTGATACCGACCCCGACATTTCCCTTTGTAATACTGAACGCATCTCCAATATGTATACTCTACATGATTAACTCTATTTCTTTCCTCAAGAAAACCACGATCATCCAGAAGATCTTTGCCTAGAGATAACAATCAAATATAAATCACAAATTTACCTTAAGAACACAAATGGTTTGTTGGCTGCAATTCTAACAAAGCTTATTAAGTCAAAGCATAAGATGGTAAAAATTGTAAGCATAGCAGAAAAGTAAACCGATATGAAGCAGAATAAAAAGAATTAGCAAGAGAGCAATTGCTAAATATGGGAAACGGAATGTGGCGAGAGAAATAAAAGTGCGGAACTCAATAATTAGTGCACTTAAAAACAAAGTGAAACAAAGCAGAGCAGTAATTTTAAATAGCGTTTGGGTGTGCAATCGCAAAGAGACAATTTTAATTATAAGGGAAAAAACAATAATTTAGATTTAAGAAATGTTAATTTTAATTTTATGTAGCAAACTTTATTTCTTTTGTAACCTTTTTGTATCAAAACTTATTTCCGTAACTTAGCAACCTGATGCTAGATGGTTCAAAAACAAAACATAAATTAATTGGACTTGAAGTTTGTGAGATCTTTGCTCCACCTTTAATTGAGAATTTATAATAATAAACGAGCATTTTAACCATTAAAAACTATTGCATTTTATTGCCCATGTGCTAGTGATCATATGAGAGTGTTTCTGAAGCTTTACACCATAAATAAAATTGAAAATTCTACGATATCATTCCGAGGACATCGGCAGCCGTTTCAACTGAGATTTTCCAGCTTCTTTCCCGGTAAAAGTAAGCATACCGAGCCAGAGGCCTGTACTCCAAAACGTCGGCAGAGTCTGCAAGAAAGCCACAGTCAACATTTGAAGCTAGGGGACCGCCTCCAGCAGGAAATCCGTGCAGCATCACCTACGAGCATCTACGTTGCATAGCGAACCGAAGTTTTATAAGGTAGGGTGCCTGCAATTTATGCGTCAGAATCGGTAAAAGCAGTATAACGCGAGAACATATCTTGGCGAAGAAGTTTAGCGCGTTCCCAATGCACCAGCGACGCTCTAAATATTGAAAAATCGAGTGGCGTCACCAAATTTTGCGATCCAGCGAGAATCCAAGCGTCCAAAAAACAATTGCAAGAAATAGCGCCGTTTTCATCTTTTGAACAATCGAAGGAACAGTCGTGACGTTATTCTGAAACAAAGACGAGTTAAGTTGCCAAGCGGGAAAAATTTAAATGACTTACCTGACGCGTTTTTCACACTATTTCCACGAGTTTTTAAACGTTCAGATACGCAGTCTTGCACCATCAACAAATTTGTGTCATCTGTCAGTTGGACAATTATTTGACTTACCTAGTAAGAACCGCACATTTGAACTACCGACTTTGAATTTGAGATAGTAAAATTCAGATCAAATTTGAAAATATAGTCAAATTCTGATCCCACCTGAGCGAGTTTCATATTTTGCTGCTGAGTTAGTGCATTGAATTTTCCAGTTATATAAAATATTAAAAAGGACATATAACCATTAATTTTGCAGAAAATATTTCATCTCATTTTAATCAGCTAGCCAGTTATAGAGGCAATTCACTGCAATATTTGTACATATTCTCCGCAGAAGAGTAGTTTATGCCATTTAATTTTATATTCAAGCGTGTTCTGTATACAAAGCTTGTAGAGCAATCTTTTAAACGTTGCAGGTTGTATTTTGGGAACTTGTGTGTGTGAGTCCTTTGGTTTTAACAGCTTCCTTCGACTGGGTCATATTATGATATGAAAAATGCCACTTTGCTCGGACTAAGTAGTGATCAGAACTATATTCCAATACTCTCTGGACTCTTACATCTTCAACTTGTATTCTTGATCGTTGTCTAGATATGACATAATCTATAATAGATTTTAACTGTCTTGTAGGTTGCGTCCAGGTATGTTTATGTATTTGCTTATGCTGGTAATAACTATTTAATATCTTAAGTGAGTGCTCTTGATAAAAATCTATCAGTCTCTCACCATTATTATTAACTCTCTCCTTGCCATACCTTCCTACTACATCATTATTGATCTTATTACCTGTCCGTGCGTTGAAATCTCCCAGCATCAAAATATTTTTCTACTGCCCACATTTTCAAGTAATTCCGTCAGTGTCATAAAATTCATTTTTTGTATTTTCATTTTCATCGTCCGAGGGAGTATACACAACGAAGATTACTAAATCATATCCTTTAATTGCCAATTCAACCTTTATTAATCTTATTTGTTCCCAAGTCCTAATATGTTTAGTCAACTGCTTTCTAATAAGAATTGATATTCCTGCTTGTGCTCTCTCATCTTTATTTACGCCACCATAGAAATGTACAAACTCTTTTAGATCTTCGCCCTCGTTAATAATACTGCAAATTCATTCAAAACTAGTTGCACACATAACTATTTTAGTAGAGCAACAAAATATTTTTAACTGAAATTACTAGGCAAAACATAATTTTATGTGGGGGACCATAATGTAAGTAGCGTATTCTTTCTCATAACGCTCTTTAGTTTTCTTGGGTAGCAAATTAATGCTTGCTATAGATGCTTCTTCTATAATTTCAGCAGGAATTTCAAAATTATTTTCTTCATTCATAATTACTGCTTGCAATAGTCATAAAAAACGAAAATGACGCTTCTGTAACTAATTTGTTTATTCTCGCCTAGGTAACACTTGCGCTGATATTGTTACTGTGACTGCATATATCTAATTACGTAGACCGCAAACGCGTTAGCCTACTGCTTTTTGATAATAAATGCTTCCCGCGCCTTTCGAATGGTCCTCGAAACCAAACGGTAAGATAATGAATGAATGATGAACTTTGAATTTCTCTTACGTCATTACGTGAAAACATAAGAGCATGCAACTTTAGTTTTGGAAATAGCAACCTATGACGTAGCATGCAGAGTTTAACATGTTGCGTAAGTAACTTTTTAGAAAAAATCGTCATTAAGTTCTCAACTCCAATAAAAATTATATCTTTGTCTTATTCAAAAACTTGCATTTTTAATGTAGTATCACGTGTTGATGTAAAATAAACTCAAATTCACGGCCATGGGAAGTAGTTCATGCCTACTAACTCTTGTTTAAAAGGTTTTTGCATCGATATTGAAAACTTATTGCCACATTGTGTAACATTTTCCTCGCCATTTATATATTTACAGCTGTTAACCTTAAGGTACCAACCAACGCACTTCACTTGAACATCCTCTACTTACCTAACTGGTGGAACTATAAAATAATTTTAAAGTTTGCATTATCGTACATTACCAGGGGCACTGCTAAAGTTTGCGGAAAATGTAAAACAAAACACAAATTACGTTATATAAATCGCTTTATTGCTTCTCAAAATATTCCCCTTTAAAATCTATACACTTTTGTATCCGATGAAACCAATCTGCAATAGTTCTTAACGGTACAAGGCCGATAAAGGGCAAATAACAGCTGTGGTTGAATTTTATAATTATAGGACAATATAGGTATTCATTATTTAATTTTCATGGTAATGTATATGGAAATTAAATTCGCAGCCACTGTTACTCGAAATCTGCAGTCCGTCTAGAGGAGACTCGCTATTGCTACTTGCCATGGTACTCGCTGTTGTACTTGAAGATGACATAGCTTTGGTGTTTTGAGTCTTAAACAGTTGTTTTGTAATTTTCATTCGCTTTGAGACCGACTTTTCAATGTACGTCTCTGCCATAGAGGAGGAGTTGTTACGGTATTAAAACAACTTTACGACACCCACCCAAGGTGAGCATCGCGCCACGGAATCAGTCCTGGAAAACTGGCACACTTGCCCTGAGATTTGCTAAAAACAGACTAAAGGCCACGGCTGGGACGCTCAGGGAGTCGGGCGTGAGTCACACGATACGTTCTGGGCAAGCGTGTAGAGGCATATATAGGGTACGTCAAAATTATAAGGGCGCCACCAAACCTGACTTTAAATGGGCTCGGGTAACCGGGCTTGGGCGGTTAGACGAGGCAACAAGTACGCTAGTTACTACTTGATAAGGGTACTCGAGAAGTATCGAACTAGGATGACAAAATCGATAATTTGAGGTTTGAATCGTTAGTTCGGGTTTGTGCTGCCACTGCGGGGGCGGCTGCTCCACTTACCTGCACACTCCACTACTCAGAGGTCGTCGTACATCTAATCGTGACACTAGCTGTTTATTCTGAAAAAGTAAAGCATGCAGGGGTTGTACACAGTAATAAGCCCCGCGCTTGCACAGTTGTCTATTGAATGACGTTATACAGGATCAGGCAACGAATGGGTCACCATACTAAACCTAGGGCTTAACGTAGACCCCAGCTGGAGATAATCGCACTATAACTAAAGCGTACAAATGTTACACACAAAAACAATATCCAAATAGAATATTAAGAAAGCGTTCGAAACGCCTAAAATTAGCAACGCAGCGAAAGTCAATCTTTGCACAGTTACAAACTAAGGATGTACTACTGAATGAATGCGACCAAAGTCGATCGCTTACACGGCACGTTCGCGTAAAAAGGGTCACTAAGTTACATCACTAAGTTACATTCTTCTTCTTCTTCTAAGTGCATTCTTCTAACGAAGATTAGCGATCATCATTGCTATCTGTACTTTCGAGACGGCTGCTCTAAAGAGATCCCCTGTATTTTTCCCGTACCACTCTCGAAGGTTCTTAAGCCACGAAGTCTTCCTTCTACCTGGATGTCTTTTTCCTTCGATTTTACCTTGCATCACAAGTTGGAGAATTCTATACTTTTCATTTCTCATCACATGTGCAAAATATTGTAATTTTCGGGTTTTAACCTTGCGTAGGATCTCTGTTTGTTTACCGATTCTTTCTAATACTTCGGTGTTTCTTACTCTTTCGGTCCATGATATTTTTAAGATTCGTCTATATACCCACACTTCGAAGGCCTCCAATTTGCTACTTAGTTTCTTTGCCAGTGTCCATCCCTCTATACCGTATAGGAGAACTGAGAACACATAACATTGCGCCATTCGGACCCTAAGTTTAAGGTTTATGTTGCGGTTGCTTAGTACTGGTCTCATTTTGCAGAATGAACTGCGAGCGGTCTCTATCCTTACCGTGATCTCTTGGGTTGTGTTCCATTTATCGTTTACCCAGCAACCAAGGTATTTATACTGACGCACTTGTTCTATAGTCTCATTGTCAAGTTGAATTTGCATGTTGTTGATCGATGGTGCTTTAATGATCATGTATTTGGTCTTTGAAATATTCATGTTGAGACCCATGTCCTTGCTAGCGTTGTGTACTTTGGACAGCAGGACTTGTAGGTTTTCTATAGAGTCAGTTAGTAAGGCGGTGTCGTCGGCATACCGTATGTTGTTGATTATCTCCCCGTTGATTACTATGCCTTCTTGGCTTTATTCAGAGCTTCTGTTAGTATTTCCTCTGAATAGAGGTTAAAGAGTATTGGTGAGAGCACACAACCCTGTCTTACTCCCCTTTTAATTTATATATCTTCTGTGGTTTCATTTTCTACTCTGACGTTAGCTGTTTGATGCCAGTATAGGTTTGTGATAATCTTGATGTCTTTATCATCTAATCCTACCTTCCTCAAAACCTGTATAAGTTTTTGATGTTTTATTCGGTCGAATGCCTTTTCGTAGTCAATATACGCTATATATACATCTTTATTTATATCTATACATCTTTGTACAAAGACTTGCATACAGAATAATGCATCTCTAGTGCCTAGACGCCAAGGGCGGGAGCGCCGCACGAACACACACACTATCCGACCTCTTAGATCGACGGCTCTTGGCTGAATGGCCAAGCAAGAAGCGTTACGACGCCCAAAGTGGTGTGAGCCAGAACGGCGTTACCACGTGACTCTCGACAGCCAATGGCGATGCTCCCAATAAAACAAATACGTTCCGGTGACAAAGAGAGCGTGAGGCCTCGCAGTCGCACCAACAGCGTAATTTCTAGAAGGTTCGAAAATCTTGCGAGCGTTAACCCACGGCTGTCAAAGTACCAACAAAGGGGTGCCCCAGATGACGAGAAATACTGCGCTTGAGGCCAAATATGTGCAAAATCATTATTATGGAATTAGGCGATGAAGCCAAATAAGTAACTAAAAGGGTTTAACATACGGGCACGCTGCCCTAAAGCCTAGGTGGCTAGTTAAAATACAAAATGACCTGACAGAGTCCCAACCGCCAAGCTCCTTCACGGACACCATTTTCAACTAGCATGATAGCTGAAGACCTCCGGAATGAATGCCCGGTATGCAGGTCAGGATTCTCCAATTTCAAGTACATTTCAATTTTCTTTGGCACATTCCCAATCAATGGTATGATAGCCCACAACTTGCTTAACACATTTACCGTTTCTGTATAGAATAAAAAATCGACGAGATTTCAGGTTCACGGGACGCAGATAAGCGTATTTTTTGTACAATCCATATGCATTGAAAAGAATGTCTTTCTTTGGAATGACAAATGATCTAATTTTCTTGTTTTTGGTGCACCTTAGTGTAACAAGAACATGCTGGCTAGTATCTTCGAAATCGTCCAGGGTTAGTGACGCAAGTTCATTACGCCTACAAGCACCAAAGATTCCAAGAATTAATATTACCTTTTCAAGCACCCACTTTTGATCATCTGCCTCCAACAAGAACTTAGTCATTTGTTCTTCACTTAAAATCTTTGGCTTTTTCGGTTTATAGGTAATCATTACTCGTTCACCTCAGAAACAAGAAAAGCTTGTCAAATCTCGAAATATCAATGTTTTCGAAAACTTTTAAACCCAGCTTCAACATTGAAATCTTAGTCGACATGGGGTTGGGAGAATAGACCTCTGATTTTCCTTTAACATACGCTAGTAATACAGCTTCATTAATACAATTCACATTTTTACTTTTTCGCCATGTAACAAAATCTTCATATTCTTTCTCATAACGCTCTTTAGTTTTCTTGGGTAGCAAATTAATGCTTGCTATAGATGCTTCTTCTATAATTTCAGCAGGAATTTCAAAATTCTTTTCTTCATTCATAATTACTGCTTGCAATAATCATAAAAAACGAAAATGACGCTTCTGTAACTAATTTGTTTATTCTCTCCTAGGTAACACTTGCGCTGATATTGTTACTGCGATTGCATATGTCTAATTACGTAGACCGCAAACGCACTAGCCTACTGCTTTTTGATAATAAATGCTTCCCGCGCCTTTCGAATGGTCCTCGAAACCAAACGGTAAGATAATGAATGAATGATGAACTTTGAATTTCTCTTACGTCATTACGTGAAAACATAAGAGCATGCAACTTTAATTTTGGAAATTGGAACCTATGACGTTTTTTACATTTTTTGAATCGCCAGATGTTTTTAATTATGGTAGCATGCAGAGTTTAACATGTTGCGTAAGTAACTTTTTAGAAAAAATCGTCATTAAGTTCTCAACTCCAATAAAAATTATATCTTTGTCTTATTCAAAAAGTTGCATGTTCAATGTAGTTTCACGTGTTGATGTAAAATAAACCAACAAACTTTTTGACATCGATATTGAAAAATTATTACCACATTGTGTAACATTTTCCTCACCATGTATATGTCGCAGGAAAATGGTTATTTTAGGAAAATTGCTTTTTCCTAGGCAAATGCTATCTGCCTAGCCAAATGACTTTATCACTTATTCAATCGCTATTTGACTAGGAAAATACTATTTTACTAGGCAAATAGTATCTGCCTAAATGCTTTTTAGGAAAATGAAAATGAATTGATTGTTGTAAAGCAGGAATACCTAACAGAGTGGGGTAGTTTACTTTAGACTATAATAATTTTATTTGTATAAACGAATTACAGCAAGGATACAAGCTTGAAAAGGAACTAAAATTAATTATTTTTGGCAGTAAAAAATAAAGAAATGTATGTAACCCAAAGTAGTATAAAGTATTAAGTAAAGTACTATAAACATATTATTTATTTTTACATGAATTGCTGTTGTAGCACCTACTATTACATAAATTTTTATTTTTGAAGCAAGCACATCGCTTACTATTACACCGTTTTTTTTTTGACGGCTGAAACTGACATTTTGAAAACTCTTGACCCGAAAACATAGACTGGGTTGCGTAGGCTTCTCTTAAGAAAATGAAGTGTTCTTGAGGAATATCATTAGAATGAAAACTTATCGCCGATACTGGTGTTAAGTCACTTCTGGCGAACCAGCTTTTCAATTATCCGGCTCGCCAACAAATGCTAATTTACTAAGCTTGCCACATAAATAACTATTAAAGGGCTAAAACATTTTTGTAAATTAACAAAACAAATACATTTTTGTATGTTTGATATTTTCAGACTATTTAGGGAAATTTAGGGGTCTATTTCTGGATTTTTGGGTCTATTTCATATTTTTCTTACTGGAGTATGTTGCTGAGTTTTGGTGGTGGCGCCATCTCTTAGTGCACATAGAACTATTTTTACTAGCGACAATTTCAAAATTTCTTGGAACAATCGAATCTACAATTTCTAAGAAATTATGGAATGTGAGCATTATGGAATGCGTTACAAACCTGTGAAAACCATTTGCCTAAAGACGCTTCAGTCAAATGCTATTTTCCTAGAAAAATGACATTCGACGAAAAATAAATGTTACAGACCCATTTGGCTAGGCAGATAGCATTTGCCTAGGAAAAAGCTATTTTCCTAAAATAACCATTTTCCTGCGACAGATATATTTACACCTGTTAACCTTAAGTTACCAACTAACGCACTTCACTTGAACATCCTCTACTTAGCTAACTGGTGGAACTATAAAATAATTTTAAAGTTTGCATTATCGTACATTACGAGGGGCACTGCTAAAGTTTGTGGAAAATGTAAAACAAAACACAAATTATGTTAGATAAATCTCTTTATTGCTTCTCAAAATATTCCCCCTTAAAAGCTATACACTTTGCATCCGATGAAACCAATCTGCAAAACACTTTTTCCACTCTGAGCGAGGTACCTCCAAAAAAAGTGATTTAAATGCTTCAACGGCCTCTTCAGGCGATGAAAAACGCTGGCCACGCATTTTATTTTTGATGTATCCGAATAAGAAGTCATTGGGCGCTAAATTAGGCGAATATGGACAATGAGTCATTAATTGGATGTTGTTACTGGTCAAAAACTCGACAGTTCGTCGTGCTGTGTGAGCGCTTGCATTGTCATGACGAACAATGATTCGCCGGTTTACGTTGTTTCTTCTGATTTCAGCGATAACTTCCGGCAAACAAATTGAAGTATACCAGTCAGCATTAACTGTCGTGCGATCCTCTAATGCAACAGTTGCAACATGACCCGTTTTTCCGAAGAAACAAGCAATCATTCTTTTCGAAACGCTTCTTAAACACACCACTTTTGTTGGTTTAGGTTCATTTTGAAACACCTATATAGTCGATTGCTGTTTAGTTTCAGGCTCATATGAATATATCCAAGATTCTTCACCTGTTACGATGTTATATACAGAATTTGAACGACCAAATTCGATTTTTTTTTAATTTCCTTGCACCACTTGATACGTGCCTGTTTTTGTTCTTCTTTCAAATTGTGAGGGATCCAACGACTACAAAGCTTCCGGACATGCAAATGATCGTGCAAAATCGTATATATTTGTTTCGCCGCGATGCCTAAGGATGTCTCTATCTCAATATATGTATGTCACATGCCGATCTGATAAAATCATTTCACACACAGCATCGATATTTTTCGCGACAACAGAGGTGCATGGACGACCTTCGCGAAGATCTTCATCAAACGTTGGTCTTCCACGCTTGAATTCTGCGAACCATTTTTAAACCGTAGTTTTGGATGGTGCTTCATCCCCAAATAACCAACTAAGTTTTTCCATACATTGCTGCCGTGTTAAACCGTATCGAAAATCATAAAAAATCATCACTCGAAAATCACGATTCGAAATTTCCATTTTCACACAATTATTGCTCTGTTAAATTCTATTGAAGCGAAACTGCTCGGTTTGAAATCGAACTGTCAACCGAATTATAGATTAAAAACGTCAAATTTTACGAATATGACAATTGTAGAATGCTGGCAATGCAAGGAGTACTCCTATTTTTATTAAATGTAAAGTAGGTATTACATATCTAATCTTGTACAATTAAAAGAAAGTTTAATTTTACATTAATTTTTATAACATAGAAATAAGAAACGTTTTGAAATAGATAAAAATGCTTAAATATGTTTAATGCTTAACGTAATATTGTTGAATTATCCCACCGCTCCTCAATTTTCCTATAAACCATATAATTACATAACTTATATCTTTCCAATTCTATTTTGTACATATAATATAAATATGAGTGCAATATTAATACATAATATAACTATACATACAATTCAACATGACATTTTCATTTACTCCCACATTCTCATACATAGACAAGTTTTAAATCACTCTGAGGTTATGGTTCTAATGGTTTTCCCTCATACGGGTCTTCATATGTTTAACTAAAGAACATTTCCGAGTAGCCTTATATTCACAAATTAAACATGAATAAGGTTTTTCTACGGTATGAATCCGCATATGTCGAACTAAGCTACTTTTCTCAGCCGTTTTATACGTGCAAACTACACAACAACAAGGTTTATCTCCTGTATGTATCCTCATATGTCGAACTTAATGATTTTTTTGGGTCGTTTTATATTCACAAATTGAACAAGAATAAGGTTTTTCTCCTGAATGTATTTTCATATGTTTAACCGCTTTTCTTAATTTAAATGGTTATAAAATTTATCATAATATTAGTAATCTTAATGGTTTACATTAATTTTATTGCGAACGAGTCTTATTCTTAATGACATTAAAATTTCGCTTACCGCTGTATACAGGGCACAAATTCATTAAATTTAGAATTTCCACTACATTTATACAGTAGGGTGGATCGAAAAACAGCAAAAAAATTTTTTTCTTTGAATGTTTGTCCTGTATGCGGAAAAGTGGCTACCTATTATGACTACACACCCTGCAAAAAATGAGGCTTCTAAGAAAATATCTTCCGGTGCCCCCAGGGGTTCAAAATTCAGAAATTTTAGCAACATCTTCCATAAACATTTCGTATCTCTTATCAATCATTTTGCAGCTCTTAGCTTAACTTTAATGAAAGACAACCGAGAACTCACCACGTAGAGGTGGCTGCGACTTCCACCCTCCCATCCTCTACCTTTTAATATCTCATAAGTTAGGTATGTTTCAAAAAGTCTGATTTGCATTCAAATTTTGGTAGTGACTGTCGGGAAGCAATACCTACGACATCTTATAAAACCATCTCTTGCTTCTGGTACACAAACAGCTGACGATGCTTCTGTCACTAGTTTTACACAGCGTTCTACAGCTTGTGAATGGCATGGAGATTTAAAAATACTAATTTCGTCTGGTATATTTTTTATCATTTGTTCTAACTGCTCAGATGAAAATCGTTTAGTTATTGGCGGTTCTGTAACTCCTTTATCTTGCCAAATTACTAAATCAATGTAATCAATTTCTTTAAAATTTATCGGAGGTATCTGGAATTTCCGTATTCCGGTCATGACAGGATTATTCCTTGATTTCAAAATACGTCTTAAACCCAGTTCCCTGATATGCAAGCGTATGTCACCAAGCATACATAACAATATGTTTTCGGGATGTGCGAAGTATGCATTAGTTTGTATGACTTTGTGTATTTATTTCTTCAAAGGCAATTGGTAAGTGTCTGGTTCGCGCAATCATATTAAATAAATGAAGCAAACCATATTTCCCATCTGGGTTTGTCTTAATTTCAAACCATAATGGAACATAAGGATATAGATTCGGATTTGGCGAGTGACGGATGTGCGTACGCGGCAGCGACAAATTAGTGAATTTGAAGGTGAAAACGTGAAACATTCGATGTCAAAGTAGTACAGCGAAAATAGGAAAAACAGTGCGGTAAAAGTGACAAAAATACAGAAGTAAGGCGAAGATATAAGTGCAACAAAGTAAAGGAGAAGTGCGCGATATTGCCGGAACACAAGCAGAGCGGCGAAATACGCAGCGTCATCGTACGCCAGCTGCGCGGCTGGGACGGGCGATAAATTTAAAATAAACAAAAACACGGGAAGGTCAACAGCAGTGAGATATTATTTTAACAACACGCGATTTAAATATTAATTACTATTGCAAGTGGAATACGGAGCGTGTACAAATGAAATAAGAACAATATAAACAGATGAATAAAAACCAGCAAGTTACACAACGGCAACGGGCGAGCAGTGTAGGGCAACTTACCGAGTTTTTTAAAAGAAAAAGAGAAGAAAAAAGAGAAACAAGCAAAAACGAAGAAGACACATACTCAAAATATCAAGACGAGGTATTCCAGAGAAGCAAGGTAACAATAAGATCGCCGATTAAAAATCTAGAAAATAAGGAAGAAACAAAAATCAACGAAGAAAGAAAACAAGAATCCAGACCAGAACGATCAAAAAAAGAAAATAAAATAGAAGACGGAGATATGGAAGAACTAAAACAGTTAATAATAGCCATGAACGCCGACCTGAAAAAGGAAATAAATATAAACAACCAGGAACTGAGGAAGCATAACGATGAAATGGGAAAGATGAAAGAAGAATTAAAGAAAAACAACGAGGAAATACGAAGACTGAAAGAAGAAATGATACGCAAAGAAACAAACTGGGAAAGAGAAAGGAATCAACTAATCAAAAGAATAGCAGCACTAGAAGAGAAAACTGAGAATCAGGAAAAAGCAAAGAGGAGAAACAACATCGTCATAAAAGGGACACAAATGCGAAGTGAAGACATGAAGAAAGGAGTGGAGGATTTTATGCAAGAAAAATTGGGAGTAACTCCAGAGATTAAAGCAGCATATAGCGTTGGAAGAATAGAGGGAAAACAAACAATATTAGTAGAACTGAGCGAATGGAATCAGAAAAAGGCTATAATGGAAAATAAAAATAAGCTGAAAGGTACCAAGATATACATTGAAAACGACATGACACTAATGGAACGGAAAATACAGATGGCGATTAGAGAAAAGGCAAAAGAAGAGAGAGAAAAAGGCTACATAAGCAAAATAGGATACCAAAAACTAGAAGTTGGGGGAAAACTGTATGTGTGGGACCACACGAGTAAAGAATTAAAACCAAAAAACTGAAGAAGGGAAAACAAAAAGGAGTTATGACGACACAAGCAATGAAAAGGACAATGAGTAAGGAAAATAATGCAAATAATAAACAAAAAGAAAACACAAATAAAAGTAAAAGTAAACTAAAAGTAACAATGAACACGAAAAATGAGTTAAACAATACACAAACAGAAATCGTACGTAACGCTAAAAAGAAACAAAAAGAGTGTAAGAAGAAGCGAAACAAAAATCAAATGAAGCTAGCAACATGGAATATAAAAACAATGCTTGAGGCCGGGAAAATGCAGACAGTAGCAGAAGAGATAGAAAAATACAACATAGACATAACTGCAGTACAGGAGGTAAGGTGGAGTGGAAAAGGTGAAATAGATAAAGAAAAATATAGTGTCCTATATAGCGGTGAAGAAAAACAAGGCAGCAATGGAGTAGCATTCTTTATAACAAAAAAAATCAAACAGGGAATACTTGATTTCATACCAATAAGTGGACGATTAACAAAATTAAGAGTAAAAACAAAGAAAACGTGTTTAACATTCGTGAATGTATATGCCCCAACGGAGGCAAGTGATGAAGATGAAAAAGAGAGCTTCTATGAAGAATTACAAAGAATCTGTGAAGAAACTACCAATCAAGGCAAAATAATATTGATGGGGGACTTTAATGCCCAAGTAGGGAAAGAAGACCACCTGAAAGAAGTATGCGGAAAAAATACAGCACACGAAATCACAAACGATAACGGATATAGAATGTGTCACCTAGCAGCAGCATTAAATCTCTTTGTTATTACAACTAAATTTGAACACCGTAGACACCACAAAGTAACATGGAGACATCCAGCAGGAAGAGTGGAGAACCAGATAGATCATATCTTGGTACCAAAGAATAAAATGCAGTTGATCAAGGATGCAAGAACCTACCGAGGGGCAAATGCTGATACCGATCATTATTTAGTCATAGCAGAGATGAATGTAGGAAATTTAGTAAGAGAACCCGAAAAAAAGTGGCGAAAAAGAAAATGGAACACAGCAAAGCTACAAGAAGAAAAAACAAGAGAGGAATATTCAGAGCAATTTTTACAAAGGACAGAACCAAGAGAAACAACAGAAATAGATTTACAATGGAACCAATTAAAAATGAACATTATAGAAAAAGCCAAAAAAACTATTGGCTTTAAGAAATCAGAAAAGTTAACAAAAGAATGGTACGATCAACAGTGTAGAGAAGCAACGGAAAAGAAGAATACAGCAAGAATGAAGTGGTTGAATACAAGAGAAAAAGTAGACCAAGATCGGTATAAAGACGAGAGAAACATAACAACCAAACTATGTAAGCAAAAGAAGAAGGAATGAATAAACAGGAAATTAGAAGAAATAGAAAGATACAAACAAAAACACAACATCAGACTTTTCTACAGCGGAATAAAAAGAACAAAATACAAACCAGCTGTGAAATCAAGAGGGATGAAAAATACAGAGGGAAAAATGATGTATGAAGAAAGCGAAGTGAAAGGAATATGGAAAGAATACTATCACAGTCTACTAAGTACAGATAACCAACAAAAAAACGAAAATGTAAACCCAAAAGAAAACGGCGATGACGAAGAAGAAATCATAAGTAAACCAACTCTAGAAGAAGTTCAGAGCGCTATTAACAGCACAAAAAACAACAAGGCACCAGGAAGTGATGACATTGTCGCTGAACTACTAAAACACGGAGGTAAAGAACTACACAAACAGATCCACTCCCTGATATTAGAAGTATGGGAACAAGAGGAGATGCCGAAAGATTGGAATAACGGAGTAATAATCCCTCTATACAAAAAAGGTGACAAAGGGGACTGCGCAAACTACAGAGGTATAACCTTATTGAACACGACATATAAAATATTCTCAAGAATTTTGAACAACAGACTCAAGTTATATGCAGAACGAATCACAGGTAACTACCAACAAGGATTCAGACCAGGTCGATCAACCACCAATGCTATCCACATAATGCAACAAATTTTGGAGAAAGCAACAGAATTCGACATAGACTTATACCTCGTATTTATCGATTTTAAAACCGCCTTTGACTCTGTAGATAGGCAAAGAATGCAGGAAGTACTGGAAGACCTTGGTATCCCAAGGAAACTAGTAAATTTAGTCAGAATGACACTGAAAAACACAGAAGCAGTTGTACAAGTAGAAGGAGCATATACAGATAAATTTGAGATAAATATGGGGGTAAAGCAAGGAGATATAGTATCAGCCACATTATTTAACCTAGTGCTTGAAGGTATAGTCAGAAAAGCAGACTTACAAGGTACAATAATTAGTCGAAGAGCACAAGCAATAGCATATGCAGACGATTTAACAATAATTGCCCGGTCCAGAAATGAACTAAGAGAAAAAATCGACAGCATAGATAAGGAGGCAAAAAAGTTTGGTCTAAACATCAACGAAAACAAAACCAAGTACATGCAGCTCAAAAGAAATAAAGAAAACATAGGAAATGCACTACAAGTAGGAAGTTACAGTTTTGAAGTCACAGACACATTTAACTATCTAGGCACAATGATCAGCATACGTGGAGAAGGAAAAGTGAAAGATCGCATTCAAAAGGGAAACAAAGCTTATTTCATTAATAAACCACTTCTTAAAAGTAAAAACTTCAGTAAGGCCACTAAAATTAAAATTTACAAAACACTGATAAGACCAATTGTAACCTATGCAGCTGAAACAATTGCACTAACAAAGAAAGAAGAAGAAGAATTGAGATGTTTCGAAAGGAAAATCCTGAGAATAATACTAGGCCCAGTTAAAATGCAAGATAATGAATCAAGACAAATGATGAACCACGAAATAGATAAAGAAATTAAAGGGGAAGACATAGTACGGTTCATAAAAGCGCAGCGATTAAAATGGCTAGGTCACATCATGAGGAGCAGCCCTGATGACCCCATAAAACAAATTACGGAGTGGAAACCCATTGGAAACAGAAGAAGGGGCAGACCTCGAATTAGATGGTGGGACATGGTAATGGCAGATATAGTGGCAATGGGGATCAGAAACTGGAGGGGTGCATGTAAAGATAGGAAGGTATGGAATAAAATCACTGAGAACGCCAAGTCCAGTAACAAGCTTTGAAAACGTGAAAATAGAGGAGTGATCCACCTCGAACCAGGATCGTGTATCCTTCGTCAGAAGGGGCTATAATCCTTCGGGATTTAGAAGCCGAAAGAAGAAAGAAGAAGAATGGAACATAAACCGTTTGGATAAAAGTTGTTAAAATGTTTAAATTTTCTGAAGCATTTGTAGTACCTGCATACAACCGCAAAACGCTGTTTGCTGTAGTCACCTAGAGACCCTGTATATAGCTATATATATAGCTATATACAGGGACTCTAAAGTCACCCATCTGGAATGTGCCATTTTGCCAGACTGCCTTCTTGAAAGATATTCTGATAGGGTTCCTTCCGATATTGCTAAACTAATTTCATATACTCGTAGGTACTTTTGATGGCTGCTTAGAATACTTAAGTCAACTTGTGGTAGTTTGGCCGGAATATTCTTAAAATTTGTGATTGGTTGTAGTTCACAGGTTTCTAGTTGCTTTCCAATATCTCCTGTATATTCAATAGGACCATTTGTTTTTCCATCCAAGTGCTTCATAAGGTATCGCAGGGCAGTTCGTTAGCGTGAAGCAGGCATATAAACCACTGCAAAGGTCTGCCAATTCCGATCTCTAGTGAACGTATGATATCATTCTGAATGCCACTATTGACAGCAGTTGCATCACTTCCTATGGTAACCAAATTTGATAAGTCCATGTTTTGTTGTAGAAAAATCATTATAGTTTGTCAGATATCTTTTGCGTTGCAACAAACAATAACTCTCTGTAATCCGTAATACGTAAAAGTGGCGGAAAGGACTGCAAACAGCTACTGAAGCATTTAAACTAATGAAAGCGCTTATCAGTTGGCAGCCGGGCGGCATGCAATTTTTGAAGTGGTGGGGGCACTGCTAAACATTAATCAATTGCATTAAAATTTTAGCAGGGTTAATAACTTACCAGAGGGCCACTTTTGCACATATAGGAGTTTCGGATATTTAAAATTGATATTTTCAATCCACCCTATTATACAGTACTCGGTTACGCAATAATCTTGTCGCCTATTCTCCTCAGATGAATAAGTCTTTTGGTCAGCACAATTTTTTATTTTTTATTCATAAAATATACAATTATATCAAAATTAACTCTACTATAGATTTTTCTATACCTTATAGTTCAATAACCTTCAAATCAAAAATTTGCAATTTTTTTAAAACAGTATCTGAAAACGAAATAAAAAATTTAGTTTCATAATGTATGATTCTAAATGTTTTCTATTGGAAGTTCTCTTATTTTATTTTACTTTATTTATACCTACATTATATATATTGTTGTTTGTGATTAAATAATCCTTGGTTAATGAAATCTCAGAAATTTTATAATCTGTATATTATAAATCTTAGTCTTATAGAGGGAATTATTGCACTTCGCAACAATTCGCGAGGCGAATTAGCGAATTGCACTAAATTTCATTCATAATTTCATGCTTCCATCTTTCTCTTCTTTTATATGTCTAATTACATTTATTTGTATTTATTTGTAAAGTAACTGTTTTTTTTGTATTTTTTGGGCAAATAAATGGTATTATTATTATTAAAACTAAATAACTTTTCTCATCTGTTTCAACTCACAAATTGAAAATGATTACGGTTTTTTTCCTATATGTTTTTTTATATGTTTAAGTAAATTACTTTTCGTAGCTGTTTTAAAATCGCAAATTGAACAAGAATAAGGTTTTTCTCCTGTATGTATCCTCATATGTTTAATTAAATAACTTTTCTCAGCCGTTTTAAACTCACAAATTGAACAAGAATAAGGTTTTTCTCCTGTATGTATCCTCAAATGTTTAATTAAATAACTTTTCTCAGCCGTTTTAAACTCACAAATTGAACAAGAATAAGGTTTTTCTCCTGTATGTATCTTCATATGTTTAACTAAATTACTTTTCTCAGCTGTTATAAACTCACAAATTGAACAAGCATAAGGTTTTTCTCCTGCATGTATCTTCATATGTTTAACTAAATTACTTTTGTCAGCTGTTTTAAACTCACAAATTGAACAAGAATAAGGTTTTTCTCCTGTATGTATCCTCATATGTTTAATTAAGTAACTTTTCTCTGCCGTTTTAAACTCACAAATTGAACAAGAATAAGGTTTTTTTCCTGTATGTAGTTTCATATGTTTAACTAAACTACTTTTCTTACCAACTTTACATTCACAAATTGAACAAGAATAAGGTTTTTCTCCTGCATGTATCTTCATATGTTTAACTAAATTACTTTTGTCAGCTGTTTTAAACTCACAAATTGAACAAGAATAAGGTTTTTCTCCTGTATGTATATTCATATGTGTAACTAAATGGCTTTTCGAAGCTGTTTTATACTCACACATTGAACAAGAATAAGGTTTTTCTCCTGTATGTAGTTTCATATGTCTAACTAAATTACTTTTCTTAGCTATTTTACATTCACAAATTGAACAAGAATAAGGTTTTTCTCCTGCGTGTATCTTCATATGTTTAACTAAATTACTTTTGTCAGCTGTTTTAAACTCACAAATTGAACAAGAATAAGGTTTTTCTCCTGTATGTATCCTCATATGTTTAATTAAGTAACTTTTCTCGGCCGTTTTAAACTCACAAATTGAACAAGAATAAGGTTTTTCTCCTGTATGTAGTTTCATATGTTTAACTAAACTACTTTTCTTAGCTACTTTACATTCACAAATTGAACAAGAATAAGGTTTTTCTCCTGCATGTATGTTCGTATGTTTAACTAAATTACTTTTGTGAGCTGTTTTAAACTCACAAATTGAACAAGCATAAGGTTTTTCCCGTGTATGTAGTTTCATATGCTTAACTAAATTACTTTTCTTAGCTATTTTACATTCACAAATTGAACAAGAATAAGGGTTTTCTCCTGCATGTATCTTCATATGTCTAACTAAATTACTTTTATCAGCTGTTTTAAACTCACAAATTGAACAAGAATAAGGTGTCTCTTGTGTATCTGTTCTCATATGGTTGACTAAGTCATCTTGCTCTACTCCTGTAGATGTAGCAAGCAGTTCATTTTTTATATCAACTTCCTCTTGTTTGATATTCAATCCGTGATAAACTGTGTTGTCGATAGTGCCTTCGATGACGGCTTGCTGTACATGTAAGTTTGCAACTACTTTATTTTCTTGAACTTGTGGTTGATGTAAGTTCGTGGTAATTACACTTAACAAATTATTGTTAGGTAATTCTTGCTTCACGTCCATCTTCATTCTGAAAACCAAAACCCCCAGCAATGTAGTTACATTAAGTGGCTTATGTCTATTTGCATATTTCAAATTTCCTACAGCTGAGTACTGATATGTTTACTTACATTGAATAACATAAAATTCTAGGAAGCAACAAATTCAGAGTCAATCTAACAGAAAAAATTGTAAATAACTGCACAAACCACCATTTTCTCTACAGATATAGTACATCAAATAGAATACAAACGAACTACTCTTATGTAGAGGGTGTCCCACAACAGGATAAACATGCATTATATACCGGGTGGTTGGGCATACCTCTGATCATAGTTAATTTACATAACTTGTCATAGTTATGCATAATCCTGCTCACCATTTGCATGGAAAAAAATGGTAGTGGTACTAAATTAAAGAGAATAATTTTCTGCTTCGTTTAGTATTAAAAACTTATTGGATAATGTTAACTGTGCATAAAACTATTAATTTTAAAATTTAGATATTTAAAATTATATATTTATGCACAATTGACATTATCCAATAAGTTTTTAATACTAACCGACGCGGAAAATTATTCTCTTTGAATTTAGTACCTACCACTTTTCCATAAAAATGGTGAGCAAGCATGTGCATAACCATGATAAGCCATGTAAATTGCCTACGTTCAGAGGTGTGACAAACCACGGTAGGTAACATATCTACACTACAAATACACTGTTTTAACTGCGCGGATCGTTTTTGGTACCATTTTATGTGAAAACAATTCGATAAGCACATCCTGTCAACTGTTTGTTTTAAAATTGCTAACATAATTACTTTTGCTTGTCTGTGTTAACACTGCATGGCATGATATACAGTGACCATTAAAACATTTGACAAAGCGGCTGTGGATTGCCTTAACGTGTAATCAGCTGTTGCCATTTTATCTTAATAATTGGGAATTTTTACCAAATTCATTGCTACAAACTTCAACATTTCTTAAACCTTGTTTCGAATACGAGATGCTTCGATTTAAAATATCATGTGTTTTGGTTTAGGCCTGTAAGGACAACTTTTGTATTTTCGCATTTTTCCGCCTCATATACTTTGAGTGATCTATTTTGATCGTTGCCGTAGCTATACTTAGAATTGGTAGGCGTGACCGACATTTCGTATAAGCGTGGCTAGTAGTAGTAGTTGTGTGGACAACCCGATGTCATCCCCTCAACCATCATTATCGTCCTCTTCGATGGGATCTTCTCCCTGCTTAAACCTTCCTGATTTTCTAATGAAGATCAGAATATAGGGTCAGGATAGGGAGTTCAACTTTTCCATTCTCAGCGTAAATGTTCCAAAGGCTCTATACCTCAGTCCCTGGAACGTCTCGCATTCTCCTAAGTCAGGGGTGGCGAACCAATGGCACGCGTGCCATTGATGGCACGCGACAAAATAATTTGGGCACGGCATTAATTAAGGAATTTAGGTACCTAATCGAAACAATTTATATTTAACAATGAATAGAACATGAAGCTTCAAGGCTCAAATAAAGCAATTATTGTTATGATAGATCTCATTCGTGCTTTCGAGTCTAAACTGCAAGTTTTAAGTACCTAACGATATTGTTACAAAAAACTACAAGTATTTCCCGAACTTGAAAAAATCACCAGAGATTTGGATTTACACGAAAAATCAGACCAAGCAAAAGTCACTTAAGAGTTTAATTTGGCAATTACTTCTTCAATCAAAGAATTTTCATCGAGATTTTCTCAGTTCAAAGAATTATCAAAAACACTCAAGTTTATTATGTATCCTGATTTGCCTTCACTTGATAAACTGAACTTTGCCAAGTTTGATTGGTTGGAAATTAAAGAAATTGAAATGCAGCTGACTGATTCCCAATCTAGTTCAATATGAATTCAAAAATTTATCGAAACAAGGAAAGAGTTGGTAATATGAGTAAAAATGTCAATATGAAATTTATGGAAACGTGGAATTCAATTCCATACACATTTAGCTGTCTGAAGAAACAGGCTTTTGCTATCTTAACAATATTTATCTACCTATGCCTGCGAGTCATTATTTTCAGAATTTCAGTTGTGAAAATTGACATTTAGAAATTTAACATTATAGTTTATGGAGATAAATTATGTCAATAAAATTTTGAAAATATGTGTTATATTATTAATACATGATTTTCACTACTGGAATAATAAAAAATCAATAAGTCGTAACATGCTTAATATTTTAAAACTTTTAAAAGTTACAAAATGTTTCGCAACTTATGGTTGCATCATCAGTTATTATTAAAAATGTATAGTTTAAAAATTGGGTTTACATTTATAACGATATCATATAGTTGAAATTTGACATTGTGTTGAATTAATTACGACCTTTTTCTAATTATGAAGTGTTCATTTTTGTTTTTGTTAAAATTAAAAATTATTATATGGGTAACATGTTGATTAATTTAATTTGTTTTAATAAATGATCGAAAATAAATTAAATTAATCAACATGTTACCCATATAAAATTTTTCAATTTTAACATAAAAACGAAAATGAAAACTTTATAATTAGAAAAAGGTCGTAATTGATTCAACACAATGTCAAATTTCAACTATATAATATCGTTATAAATGTAAACCCAATTTTTAAACTATATATATTTTAATAACAACTGATGATGCAACCATAAGTTGCGAAACGTTTTGTAATTTTTAAAGGTTTTAAAATATTAAACATGTTACGACTTATTAATTTTTTATTATTCCAATAGTGAAAATCATGCATAATTTATCTCAATAAACTATAATTATTTTCAGAAATGAATAACATTAAAAACTCGCTTAGAAGCCGTTTGTCAGGTGACTCCAGTTCAGCTTGCATTCTGCTAAAAGTAACAAAGTATGAAGCTAATATAAGTTATTTAGCATCTAATTTACAACAGCAGAAGTGGCATCATTGTTTTTTTCATTTAAATAAACATAACGTTACTATTGCTGTGCAAAATGTATATTTTTGGTTGCAAATAAAGAGTTTTAAGTTGATAGTATTTAGCTTTATTTTTTCCCCATTAACCACTAAGTCAAGATTGCTTGATGGCACGTCATGGCCTCATTAAACATTTCTCTAGAAAAAATAAAGGTTTGCCACCCCTGTCCTAAGTAGTGAAAGGACGTTTCCTCATCCCTCCCACATCTTGGGTAAATGGGATCTTTCTCTACTCCTATCAGTGCTAGGTGTCTCTTTAATTTACAGTGACCTGTCGAGATCTCTATACAGAATCTTAGGGTTTATCCCACAGATGCATATCAATAGTTATTTCCAAGGTCTTTAAAAGAATGGATGTAAGACTAATGGGCCTAAATGATTTGGCAGTTGTGTAGTCCTCCCTTCCCGTCTTGAGACTGAAAACCACTCTGGCCGCCTTCCACTGTTCTGGGACCCATCCCATTGCTACGCTGGCCCTATGTACCTTTACTATACTTGGAGGAAGGATACCCAGGCCTTTCTGAATCATTGCTGGAAAGATCCCATCTGGAACCGGTGACTTGAAGCGATCGAACTCCTGTACTGCTCATGTGACTGCACCTTCGGTTATATTCCCCTTAGCGAACTGCCAGTTCTCCACAGGAACTTGTTCATGTTCTGTTATGGGTGCTAATTGGATGGCGCCGTCTCCTGGAAAGTGGACTTTCAGGAGGTGTGACATTTCCTATAAGCGTGGCTATATTTACATTAATGTGTATTGTTGACAGCGGTCACGCTTGAGTCAAATTATATCAACTTTTGTTGCCTGTTCACCATAGCGGGTGTACCTTGTTTAAATCATATTGCTTCAATGTTAAGTGATTATGACTACTAACCTTTTTCATTTGATTTAATGTTGGTCAAATACATTTCATTTTAAATTTGTCGTGCGTTATTAGTTTATAGATATTATGTTGCATGGGAATTTTGTATTTTGTGTGTCTGTTTCCTTATAAGGAGTTTAGAGAGCTGAAGAAATTAAAGAAAAGTAAATTTACCTAGGCTGTACGCTGATTAGCAACGAGAACTGCAGACACCTCTAAAGGTAGGTTCACATTTCCACTTTTAGTGAGTTGCCTTGCATTTCCCGATTTGAAAAAATAGTGGCGTCTAAGGTGTTTAACATCTTGAGTTAGATTTACAGATCGTTGCCCTGATTAATAATATCGTAATAAACCCTCCCTCTCACTGAAACTTAGTCGACAACCATTGTTATAGTATTTCGTAATATAGTTGCGGCAACTGATTCGTGTTTTTTCCTGATTTATGCCGTTTTATCGTGTATCAAACCGTTTATTGTCGTAATTTTGGATTCTTGTTGTAACAAACTGTGTTATTCTCGTAAAGCCTTATTTATATTGTAACAAACCATTTTAACCTTCCGGCAAGCGCGCTCACATTTATAACACGAGTGGGCGCGTGTTGTATTTTATACAACATCAACAATTTTCAATAATTAGAATGTACATTTCTACAAGATATCTCAGGAACTGTGTTTATTGCGTTCTTAGTAACTAACGGGTGTTCATAAACAGTCGTCATCCCAGTTGCTTTGAAAAACAAAATGTTATATCTTTGATTAATTCGTGCAACACACTGAAACGTCATTGAGTACTGTCATAGCGCAGTTTTTCTCAATTATAATAGACATACGTTTTTGAAGTCAAAACCTACTGGGATGACGACTGTTTATGAACACCCGTTAGTATTTATAAATAGAAAGATATCAATGAAATATATGCACTATTAAAACAATTTCAACTCATCAATACAAGACCTGTGAGAAATTTTAATATTTTTATGGTTACTACACTGAAAAGAATAACACGCCATACAATATTAATTCGAATAGGAAGAACCCTAACATTATAAGACGTATTGGTAATTATTTAATTTAGGGTATCTTTACATTACTAATTATGACTGTAATCCTCCTTTTTTTGCTACAGTGTTCGGGGATATTAGTTATTTGCATTTTACATCGGTGTGGATATAAAAGATTTTCCAAATTTATGCAATTTTATTGTGTATGACAAAATGTTCTAAAGTTTATTTACTTAAAATAGTTGCATTGTTTTATTATCGCAAGTCGTTTGCACTAATTCAAATAACTAATGCATTCGCATTGAATAACACGAGCGGGCGCGAGTTGTAAACTATGCATCTTGTGCATCCGTCAGCCTGTATTGATAAGAAATACGTCGAAATTAGTTTCAGAGGCTGTACTGACCGGATGTCCTGCTCTGTTGGTAGACAAAACAATAGAGGAATATCTAAAGTTTAATGCTCGTCGCTTGACTATTGTGCATGCAATTTGCGAAAATTCTCGACTGGCGCCCGCCGAAAGGTTATCACACTTTGATTTGACAGAAGCATTTGTAAGTAATAATACCTATGTGATTTAAAGTTGCATAGATTACGTATGTCGTTACTTAATGTTCCATTTACTCTTTGCAGGGTTCCTATGGAAATTATGAGTAGGTACAATTAAATAAAAGTTAGTTCTGCGTAGGAACGTGAAATATGGCAGGAAGATTGATTGTGTTACTTAAGGTACTGATGAGAACATACATCAATAAACATTAAAAATGTAATAGAAGTTAAAAAAAATCGTTAAAGCCGTTTTTGAAAAAATCGAAAGAGAACTTAAAAATCACAAGAGTAAACACCATACTTCTGGTATGCGATTTTCTTCAAAATCTTGTGTCGCATCTAGATAGTACATAAAACCTATATATGAAGTTTCAATGCCAATTTGAGATATTCTGTTCACCCACAGTCAGACATATACACAGACTGACAGATAGACCAATAAACAAAAACATGTTTTTTCTACCATCGTGTCAAAATGAAAAATTTTTAGAAGGTTAGGTTTTGTGTCAGTTTTGACACAAACTGACGCAAAACCTGCTAACCTCCAATTTGATATAGACTTACAGTGCCACCAATATAAAACACCTTGTTTTTTCAATATTTTATTAAATCATGGTAGCCATGAAAAAATGATCCAAGTTTTTCTGCTGCTTGCTCTACTCTTACTAAAGTATTATACAGGTACACTACAGTCGGTCACTTTCCTACTCCATCTATTGTCTTGTCTTTTCATTAGGTGTTCCCTACTGCCATTTTACACTTGCTATACGCTGAGCTACGTCTTCGACTCTTGTCATATTTCTTATCCAGTCGTTTTGTTTCTTGTCTTATAGTAGTATACCAGCGTCGATCGTTCCATTGCCCTCTGCGTTACTTCCTTATACTGGTTGCCGTGAGCTACCAAGTCTTTGATGCATTAGTTAGAGTTGGGGGGACACATTGGTTATATATCTTAGATTTTAAGTGTTGAGGATACGTTGATGTCTTGAACACATTCCCCAGTCTTCCATATGTCGCCCATGCTAGTTGGAATAACTCATGCGCCCTGAAACATTTCCACCATTCCCATTTCTTTATGTCTTTCGCCAAGCTATAAAATGATAGTGAGAAATGTTAGCAAATGACAGAAATGGCAGATTTCAAATACGGAATTAACGAGCTGCTGACTGCATTTCATGTATTTTCAAAGATGTGAGAGCGCGTATTTATCGTGAATGTTTTAGTTGAACGTTGTTACTCCCTTTGAAGGGTCAGAATTTAATCGTAGTTAAATAGTACATACGATATTCTGACATATATTGCACTGGCTACACTTGGCTGTGCATTTTAATGTGCAGAACTTTCAAATTCTGATTTTAATGAAATATTTTAATTACAAATTGTCCTCTTTTGTATAATATAATGTCAATAATTGTTTTTTCTAAATTAGCTTTTGAAAACTTCACAGGGTTGGGTTCTATTATCTAGTTACTTGTTTCTGAAAATTGATTTTATAATATTTCAAATATGATTTGTCTCATAAGTCACAACTTATGTCAACCAAATGTGAAAACAGTTTTAAAATTCTAATGACAAATGCCCAATTTTTTGAACGGTACACAATAATATTAAATAACACAGTAAGTTCTTATTTGTTAATTAATTTCACCTTCTTAACGTCTTTATTTATTTGCTAGTTAGGATATAATAAGAAATCACCCACCTTGTATTGTTATTCACACAACATTCAAGACAGCAACCTATTTTAGATCTGCGACTAGACCCCTTCAAGCTCCTTACTGCAATGCACCGCTCACCGACAGACCATTCGTTCCAATTGTCCAATATTAGCAAACTCCAAATACTTGTCAGCAACTAGCAAACCTGGACATCCACCTGCTAGAGTCAACTGCTACCTGGAATGCTCCTCCTCTCTCCGATGACACCCTTTTGGAAGCTCCACTCAATAACAAACAAATTGACGTAATCCCATTTCATTTTTGTTATAATATGTCAAATGTAATATCCCAAATAAAACTAACCCAGTATGTTTCCTTAATACTTCCATCCATTAGTTTTGTTTACCATTTACCAATAATCTTCTTTAATTAATTCTTCTCTTGTTCTTGGTATTTTAAATTTCCATTTTTAAATCACCACGTAGATTTGTTTTAATTGCTCTTTTTATCCTAACCAAAATTACATTAATAAAACAGGGATATATTCTGTAAAAAAGGTAGCCAAATTTGCTGGAACTTAGCACTTTTTTATAGTTTGTAGAATCAGGTTAGTTGCTTGACAGGAGATGGAGCTTAATTCGTTGTTATAGTGTGAGATGGTCAGCCCAAACCACCCCGTTACTGACAATTGTTGCCTTCGTCAACCACTATCAATAAATATACGATCATTGCTAAAGGTATATTTAATTTGAAATTACAATACAAAACTATATATACAGGTAATGTGTGTCGTGTTTTTACGACCTATTAGTAAAACTACAATTGTATGCGTTTAAGATAGTTTCAATTGTAAACACTTTGTTTGTCATCTGGCCCACTGGCCGCGCAAACTGCACCGCTTGTAAAAGGCGTTTGCTGCATGCTTCGTAATATGATCTACTACGGTTGATAAACTGCAGCGTCTGTTTGTAAATACGGAATTGGGACGCTTTTTGATTGTGTTGTAACTCGCTTGCACGTGTTCCTTTGTATTTGCCCAATTTCACTTTGTTTTACACTCTTAATGTTAAATCCATTTTTAAACGAAGTTTGAACATTTTGGCCGCCTAAAGTGAGGACTGGAGGGAATCCCGTGGTCAGGCGTCCGATGCAGGGGTTGCTTCGTTGGCGTTGTCCTTGGCATTAGGTATCGCGTACAGGGGCTCTAGGCTGAAGTCGTCTTGGCCGGGGCTGAGTTTCTGTTTGCGTTGCTCTTTGGCCCGGAAGGTGAGTGTCTATACGAAATAGCTTATACTGCATAATAAGCCAATAACCAGGAGTGTTATTATACTGCTGACAGACCCTGTCGTGATGGATAGGTTAAGTTGCGACGACCGGGATCGTACTGAATGATCTTGGGTAAAGAGTGTGCTGTCCTGTTTGGATGTAGCACTCTGGAGCGATCTGGATTACTCCGGTGTCTTCAAGAATCATTTCCTCTAGTACGTCGTTGCAAATGATTGCTGCACTGGTGGTTTTGTTAGCTGTTAACATCCATGTATTTGCCTTGTACAGTTTTTTTCCATCCAATAGTGGTGATGTAGTGGTGTGCTACATGGCACCCTTTCCAAGCGTTGATACATTTCGTCAATTATGCAGTTGGGGTTCTTCTCGACGCTATTTATGATTGTGGGTGTACATCAAATTTAGACGGTGGTATTCTAAAGTACTTCTGATGGTTGTAGTCCACAGCTAAGAAGTACGGGCTGACTGCTAGTGTTTCATACTTTCCGTTGCTGATCCTTCTAGGGATGGCGGTGACCTTGATGACCTCATATTCGGGTACTTCACTGATATGGAAGTATCCAAATATCTTAATGGCTTCCTCGGTTTGTCCCACCTTCATTTTAATATTCGTAGGTTTGGTGGCAACTTCATGGACAACTGACTAATTATTGTTGCTATTTGAGCTAGTGACACAAACTCAAATAGATGACTTCGCTTAAATACTGCGTCGAGCAACTTTTTGTATTTTTCTGCGACTTCTTGTAAGTAATTGATGGCCACTTGATATGCTGACAGCACGCCAACATTTATTTTATTGACGTCGATGGATCTGTACCAGGCCTTCATCTCGTTAATAAGGTGGATTCCTTGGTTGAGTTTTATTCGAAAGTTTTCTAACTTTGTCGTGATCCTGTTCTCCGTTTCGTTCACAGTGGTCATTGCAGCTAACATTAATTTTGCTTGGTGACTGGAAGTGTCGATTAGTACTTGCTGATTTTTATCTAAATCAGCGATGTTTTTATATACTTCGTCGTTTACTCCCAACACTGACGTCAGGAACCTTCCCAGTAGTCCTCTCCGTGTGCGGTGTTTGGTTATTGTCCGGATGCTCCTTATGTTCCAAAGGATATTGTCTTGCTGTTCCGTTATGTGGTGCATGAGTTCCTTACAAAACTGGTCTTTCGTTATTTCTCTGCTGTCATCACATAATTGATCGAATTGTGTTGCGGTAGCGTTAATCCCATGCTCGTCTGTAATAAAGGCAGATATTGAATATTCCACCCCTATTCGAATTATCCCTCGATCGAGCTTCGAATTACCAACGTGTTAAACATATATTCCAGGTTGTAGCCTCTGCAGCGTATAGTTCGCTATATTGCCGGGATTTATGTGACACATCATGAGTATGCACATTATTACTGCTGAATTTACTTTCATGTCCCGTTTTCGTGTTGACCTTGTGGTAGGTCGGGAATTGCTGATACTTGCTTACACTTGATTGCCTTCGTTGCTTACAGGTAGCTGACAAATCTTTGTTATGGGTCGTTTGAATTGAGCTCTGTCTCTGCCCTGGATTGTCACTACTCGTATCAGCCCATCCTTTCCTGGATGTGTTTCGATTACTCGTGCTAACGGCCATTTGTTCGCCGAGATATTGTCTTCTTTTAGGAGTACCAGCTCCCCTACTTCTATGTTCTGTTTTGGATCCTTCCATTTTCCACGTTGTTGTAGCCTGGATAGGTACTCCGTTGACCGTGCTTTCCAGAAATCTCTTTTCATTTTCTGTAGCAGTTTCCATCTGTTTAGATGATTTTCGGTGGCGATGGTGTCTTCCGGTTTGGTTGGAGTGATGAGCGCTTGTCCTGGGGTGATTGCTGACACATCGTTCGGATCGTTGTTCAATGTTGTCAGTGGTCTTGAGTTCAGACAAGCCTCAATTTGATATAACAGAGTTGTCATCTCTTCGAAGATGAGCGTACTCTCTCCGATTACTCGTTTGATGTGGTACTTGATTGACTTCACCACCCATGTGGGGGCTTGCCGGGGGGATGAAATGCCACTGGATTGCTTCGGTGCCCAACCTGTCCTTTATTTCGGTGTCCAATATCTTGCTTTCACCCACAAAGTTGGTACCATTGTCACTATATATGTGGGCGCACTTTCCTATTCTTGCAATGAATCGTCACTGTTGTGGTCCCTGATGGTAAAGATTTGTTCATGTAGATCGCCGCCCTATAAGCTTTTCCTGAGGAATCACATAAACCGTGCATCTCCATGTGGATTCCTCTTCATAGTTCGTCCATCTTGGAATATGTACCTCTTCTACCCTTGGTAGTTCTGGCCTGAATATTGACCATTTCTCTTCAATATCCTTGGGTAATTCTTCATCCCATGAATACTGTCCGACCCATAACTCTTGTATTAATAACTTAGCAGTTATGGTGATTGGAGCTAGTAAGCCCAATGGGTCGAAAGTTTTCGCTATTTCTGATAGGATCTTCCTTTTCGTTATTTTGCCCTCTGACTGTTGCTTGACTTTGTATTGTATTAAGTCAAGAGTTGGTGACCAATGTACTCCCAGCGTCTTCTTAATCGCATCCTTCTTGTCTCCTATTATGATGTTGGTGCTTTCTTCAGCATCTGGTAGGTTTCTAGTCCATTTTCTTAGATTGAATCCTCCAGTTTTCAACATCTTGGTCAACTAGCTTCGGATGCTTCTTGCGTCTTCTTCGGAACTGGCTCCTGTTAAAAGATCATCTACATAGAAGTCTCTCATGGCTATCTGAGACCCTCTTCGGAAGCGGTGTTGTTCATATTTGGCTAACTGCTGCAGATTCCGGACTGCTAGCTATGGAGCCGGGGTTGTGCTATAACTCATCGTGGTTAGCCGATATTCTTGGAGTGCTTCTGTTTTAGAGAACCTTCACACAATCTTATGGAAGTGCTGATCATCCTCAGCTATATGTATCTGTCTATACATTTTCTGGACGTCTGCGGTTAATGCAAACTTGTACTTCCTCCACCGCAGGATATCTGTCAAATTTTGTTGTAGCCTTGGCTTTGTGTGCATCATTTGGTTCAGACTTTTTCCATTTGATGACTTGGACGAAGCGTCAAAGACTACTCTTAATTTGGTTGTGTCGCTGTCCTCTTTTATGCCAGCTTGGTGAGGAATGTAATATTCTTTTTCCGGATTATTATCTTGATCCATTTTCTTCATGTGTCCTAAGGAAAGATATTCCTTCATGAATTCTTTGTATTCGGACTCCAATTTATTGTCAGTCTCGAATCGTTTTTCCATTTGCAGTATCCCGACAACTGCTCTTCGCTTTGACTCTCCCAATTGAGTTAGATCTTCTTTGAACGGTATATTTACTACATAGGTCCCGTCTTGCTTCCGACAATGGAATGCTTCGAACTGTTGTTCACAGTCTTCCTCTTCCTGTGAGACTGGGTTGTTTTATTGCTTCTACTGCCCCAGATATGATTCATCCTAACTCTGTCTTCTGTGCCATCATCCCTTGTTTCGTCTTCTTAACTCCTTCTAGGAGTATATCTTTGTATAGATCAGCCCCTATAAGGATGTCTACTGGACCTGGCATGTTGTAAGTAGGATCGGCTAGTAGGCATTATTCCCATACGTCCTTTTCCTTCTCAATGATTGTGTTTTTTGGCAATGTTTCTGTCAATTTTGCCAATATAGGTAGATCCCCAAAAATTCTGAAATTGCTGGAGAATCGTGGCTTTATTTCCACTTCAACTTTTTCTCTGAATTTCCCAGCTTTACTTCTTCCTAGCCTTATGATATTTGCTTGGATCCTTACTCTCTGTAGTGCCAATAATTGAGCTGTTTCTTCCGTTATAAATGATGCCTGTGACCCTGGATCGACCAATGCTCTCAACAGTGCGTAATATCCTCCGGCTGTTTTTACTTTTAAAAATTCTGTGGCTAGCAGGACTTCCTTCTGGTTGGGATGTTTGGTTTTTCTGCTAACGAAGCTGCTTACTTCTTTCACGCTGCTTTGTCCATTTGTGGTGGCCACTTGGGATTTCCTATTTGGCTCCTGTTGTGGTTTTGCTGTTATTTGTTGTGGATTTCTTACCGGAATTTTGTTCCATTCCTTATGCAGCAGAGTGTAGTGCCATTTGTCACAGTTCTGGCACTTGTTTGAATGGTAGCATTTTTCGTTTTTCTTATGGACTAAACATCTCACACACAGTCGATGGCGCCTGATGGCTTGGTACCGATCGTCACTGGCCATGGAAATAAATTTTGGGCACTGTGTGATCTTGTGGCTGTTGTTGCAGATCCGACATTTGCCGATGCTTGCTTGATAACTTCTTACCGGCCATGGTTTTCTTGATGACTCCGATGCTTTTATTGGCTTTGCGACTTCCAGCTTCCGTTTCGAATCTTGAATCGCCTCAAGTGATTGGAGTGTTTTTTCCAAACATTTTAACATATCTGCCAGATCCTGGATTTCTCTAGAGTTAGTCAGCAACTGTTCATACAATTTCTTCGTTTCCTTATCCAGCTTCTTGACCAGCAGATGTGCTATTATTGGTCCCCACGTATCTGTACTTACGCCCATGTTGCATATGGCAGATAAACTTTCCATCGTCGTATCATGCAGCTGTTTTAGATGAGCTGTTGATTCATAGTTTAAATTGGGCAGCTCTAATATATTGTCTAAAAATTTTGAAAACAAAATTCTTTTGTTATTGTACCTGTCAGTAGGTCCCATGCGGTTTCATAATTAGCATCAGATGCGTCGAGATGTTTTATTAATTTACTTGCCTCGCCTCTGAGGTAGGTCTTGAGGTATTGCATCTTCTCTGCCTTGTCTAATGTGGCATTGTTGTGGATCAGTCGCCCAAAAATGTCGTGGAAGGTTGTCCAATTTTCGTAACTTTCTTCAAAAATTGGCAAGGTGATTTTTGGCAATGTGATGGCCAATTCTTCTCGTGGTCGTGGCTGCTCGTTTCTCGGGATGCTACTTATTTTGTTAAATATTTGAGCTATTACCTGATTGTAACGCTCTCGCATCTGATTGTAAGCTCTGTCCGTAAAGTGATCCTCCTCAAATTCTTGCTCCCCTCCGAGAATATTCTCATGAAGGCTCGTGATGTTTTCCCACTGCTCACAAATTTTGCTCGCCTTATGCTCGTAGACCATTTTTGCCTGGGGTTGTTCTAATGCCGACACTGCCTCATCCAATACTTCGCTAAATAATCGCATTTTAATTTCTTGCTTCTTGAGTCTGCCTTCTTGTTCGATGGGGTTTTCCATTTTCTCGGTTTCTAAGCCGTTACTCTCCTCACTGGCTGGATTTAACTTCTCACGCCATCCGTGTATGTAATCTGTAATTACTTGATATCTTTCTTTTACCTGGCTCTAGAAATCCTTTTTAATGTGTTCGTGATCTGCTGGAAGTCGCTTTTGTAGCTCAATGTCACCGCTCTCGAATGCCTTCCGCAATCCTTCCAATTCATCTTCTTTTTTAGCTAGGTACGTTTGATTTTTCCTGCTTTCGGAATCCTTCTTTATATTCGTGAGCAACTGTCACATTTTGTCCGCCAGCTGATCCTGCTCCTTTATAATTGATTCCATGTCATTGCGGCATTTTTTACTGGCGTTGGAACTAAACTTGGCTTAATAAGTAATATCTTACCACTTTTGTAATTTCCAAATTCTTAGCGGGTCGAATGCCGCTGAAGATTCTTCTCGCTGCACGGCGGAAGCCCTTGGAATTTCTTAGCAGGACGTATGCTGCTATCACTTATTCTCGCCCCTGTGGCGGGAATCCCTTTGATTGAAACGTAGGAAGTTTCTCTTTGGCGACGGCTCAATTTGTACATCTCCCCAATCTATTCACAGAAAAGTAGATACCAATCTTGTTGCGAGTCCTCCAAAATTTTTCCTACGGATATGGCAGATCCGGACTCTTGATTGTTGCACTAACTTCTGTTTTTCTGTCTACAGTTGATTGGTTTGAGGATTTTTCCCCAAAATCCAGTTTCTTCTTGATCGGGGAGTTGTTGGCTCGAAGGACCAATGTAAAAAAGGTAGCCAAATTCACTGGCACTTAGCACTTTTTTATAGTTTGTAGAACCAGGTTAGTTCCTTGACAGCAGTTGAAGCTTAATTCGTTGTTATAAGAGATAGTGTGAGATGGTCAGCCCAAACCACCCTGTTACTGACAATTGTTGCCTTTGTCAACCACTATCAATGAATATACGATCATTGCTAAAGGTATATTCAATTCTAAATTACAATACAGACCCATATATACAGGTAATGTGTGTTGTGTTTTCACGACCTATCAGTAAAACTACATTCGTATGAGTTTAAGATAGTGTAATTTTAAACACTTTGTTTGTCATCTGACTCACTGGCCGCGCAAACTGCACCGCTTGTAAAAGGTGCTCGCTGCATGCTTCGTAATATGACCTACTACGGTTGATAAACTGCAGCGTCTGTTTGTAAACACAGAATTGGCACGATTTTTGATAGTGTTGTAACTCGCTTGCACGTGTTCCTTTGTATTTGCCCTATTTTACTTTGTTTTACACTCTTAATGCTAAATGTTTAAACGAAGTTTGAACATATTCTTTATTTTAATTTTCCTTTTCTTTCACAATCAAACAGTAATGACTCTTAATATTTTATTTCAAATAACTTTCTAACAATTAAAATTATTTTTATTTCAATAAAAACATTTTTACATCTTTACAAGCAACAACCTTTAAAATCCTTCTTTACTCCATTCGTAAAATATATGGATATAACATTGTAATATGAAATCTTCCTCTTATTCTTCCGTTCCTCTCATTTATTAGTTCATAAGTGTTACTCATCATCATTATCATCCAAAGTAGGTTAGAATCGACAGTTCTAAAACCTCCCCCCACCACTTGGCCTTGAGTTCAAGGTCAAGGCTATTTTGCAAGTTCGGTTGCTCAAGGTCATGACCAGTTGTTCTAGCCTATTGTTCAAGGTTAGTTCTTTCAAGGTTCTGCCCTTGAGATCCATATATAAGTCGCACCGTTTTTTACTACAGCTATCAGTTATCATCATGCCTGCTATTTTTGGAAATGCGCTTTTTCAAGATGCCCCTGCATTTTACAATGAATTTGAGGACTTCCTCGCCTCGCAACCGCTAACTCCATCACCTCGTCACCTCCAGGCTGTCATCACAGTCAACTACACGATGATGGTCCTCAACGAGCAGTTAGGTGAGACCGCCGTCCTGAGGACGCTGCCAGAACCATTCCAAGGTCTCCAGGATATAGAAGAGTGGTGGAGCCGGCACGTGAAGCTACCCACAATAAAATTCTTATCGAGATTGTTAGATGGCGACGTGGTCGCCATTAATTATCTTTGGATTGCATAAATATTTACAAATATATGTGTTTCAGAGATTATCTTAATATATGTGTGTGTTCTTTTTGAGTGTGTATGCAGTTATGCTAAATTAATGTAAAAGAATATTCAGCGCCACAAAGAATGCATAAAGAGGAGTAATATTTATTTGTCTTACATATACATGTAGACTAATTTATTATAGTACCAACAAATAACGAAATATGTAACACACATACACAAAATGCAAAATTAAATTACGTTTCAAACGACCGTGGAAACACAACAGGAGTTGTAGGGGGGTTGAAACAGCATCTTCAAAATATCAGGCTTGGTCTTCAATAAAATGGTTTGCCAATTAGTTTCTACTGTATAGGCTATGTAGAACAATTGTATTTGATCTTGAACGTAAAAACACCATCTTTCGTAAAGTTTTTCCCAGGCAATTTAAAAACGGGAAGAGTTGCCAACGAACTGATAATTCATTTTACGCCACGTAACGTTGTGCACACCACCGTTGTAAGCAAGAGACGCTAAACTGCAATGTGGTGGTTGAAGCACGTAGACAACACCATCATAAACGGCCGCAAAGACGACAAAAAATTTTAGGGGCACAATGTAGAGTGTAAGAATGAAACTAATGCACCTGCGATCTTTTGCAACAACAACAACAGAAACCTTGGTTGGTAAGCGCCCCTCCACCAACAACGTCGATACCACCGCCATCCCGAAAGTAGTTAACTCTTCGAAAAGTGTCATGGTGTTTAGTAATAGGTTTTGCGCAGTTCGTAAGACGCGAAGGTAATTTGCATATTTGCAATTCTTAGACCAGCGGAGATGTTCAGAGAGGGGTTCGTCATGAGGCTCCCAGTTATGAATTCTAATTCCGCAGTAAAAACATTGCACATCATCTTCACTGTTTTTATGTGAAAGAAACCAACTCTGGCCAGCGATTCTGGACTTTGAACTACAGTCTAGGTATTGAATGAGTCTAATCGTTCCAAAAAGCTTTTGAAATGCATTTTACGATCGTCGACGTACATGACTGTAGAAAGTGTAGCAACTGACTAACAGCGACTTAGGTATTAAGGTCCTATATATACATACCACAACCCCAAAAACAGCAGACACGTTTATATAGATTTATTTAGTCAGTCCAACAATAACTAATGTACATTACATCATCATCTGGTAGTTGAGCGAGAAAGCGCTAGATGGGGACCTCTATATGTTGCCTCTAGAGTCCCTGTATATAGTTTAGTTGCCTCTGCCTCCACCACAGGAATGGGTCACCCTCGAATCTGGTAGGCACCGCTCTCAGGACGGTCGTCTGCCATAGGCGCTCACTGGCAAGGATCATCGAATAGTTGATCGTCACGACAGCCTGGAGTTGATGAGGTGATGGATTAGATCTTGTAAATATATGTTTTGGTACACAATGATCTACAATATCATAGGGCAATTCATAAAATTTGTTAGTAGCTTCATTTATATCAGTATAGTTTTTTTTTTTAAATTCCAATCTACTTCCTTCAAAGAATTATAGATTTCCAAAAAATTTGTTCTTTTGAAATTGTAATCGTAGGTTACGTCAATCGGTGTGTAACCCCCATTACTAAAGTAATTTACGGTACTTAAAACAATAGCTGGGTGATACTCATCGATTGGCACCATTGCCTCATTTTCTCTCTCTATCTGTAGATTAATATTACTTAAAACAAGATCCAAAGTTTTAATCTGCACGTTTTTTACGTCATTATATGAGTTCATATTTAAAAAATTACAAATGCTTGCAAAGTTTTAGTTAATTCATTACCATTTGCAAATGAAAAACTGGTTCCATCAACATCAGGTATATTAAAATCTCCTACAAATTCCTTAAAAAATTCTAAATATTTATTGGTATAAGAGAGCGGAGAAAAATAAACTGTACTTACTATGGCTTTTTTACCATAAATATTAGACTCTACTATTAAAGATTTGTGCCGTTTATTAACCGCAATCAGCACACCACCTCCACGTTTTTTATTTGATAACGCTTTATTTCTATCACATCTGTACACGTTATAACGGGCATCAAATAGTTCACTATTATAGATATCAGAGTCCAACCAGTCCAACTCCTCAGAAGTTTGAATATTAACAGAAAAAAGTAATATTTTTATAGAAGCTTTATGTGGTGAGACTGGTAGCAGTCGAAACACAAAAGCCATTTCTATTGCGATTATCATATACAATTTTATTTTCAAACTAATATTTATATTGCAATAAAAGTATCAAAATTAGAAAACTATAATTTAGTAGCAATGCAAAAAATTAAGATTGAAGTAGAATTGCGATACGTTGGAAATAATTTTGTCATAGTTACGATAGTTGGAAATCACAAGTAACAATTAAATTATGTTGTTTAAATGTTTTTATATGAGTAGGCAGATAAAGTCGCATAAGTTGTCATGTTGTTTGAAAATAAACATATTTTCTTTAGTTTTACAAAATTTAAAAATTTACAGTAACTTTAGAAATATCATGCCCTTCTAGTTTCCTAAATAATATTTATATGTGAAGCAATTATAAATACATAAAATACAATACAAAAAAATAACAGCGAGCTAAAGAAATAAATGGCAAAATAATACAATATAGATTCTTATAACAGTTGACAGTTGTCGTTTTCAGTAGAATCACCTTCTTGTTCAGATGATAGAGTAGAACTCGATTCATCGCTGCCGTCTACTGTAATAATTATTTCTTTCTCTGTCATCCATAACGTTTTCCCAATCGGATTTAGTTCTGGATTTTAAGGGGGATCGTAGAACTACGCATGATCATGTTCAGCTAATAATTTTTCAATCATATAACGTTTTTGTGTAGGTTTACGTAATTTTATTTTACCATATAATTGTTTTTGTTTCATTCAGCTTAATATAAATATTTTTTACTGATACCCACCTTTGCATGTCTGCCAAACGAATGTTGGATTCGGCTCAGTACAGCCATTGTGAACAATGCATTATCGATGATCAAAACGGGATTTTTTCAAGATTTGCCAATAATTTTTCTTTCAGCTACTTGACATCATTTTGATGGTTCATTTCATTGTGGCAATAACCTGTCTCTTAACTCCTGATTTAAACATCAGGAAATGATTTGGTACGAAACCCTTTTTACTCTCGGAATGAAGAATACTCAATCGTTGCCCTTTACCAACAAGGGATTTTAAACAGTTGTTGGTACCATCATCCCAACATTTAGAACGGTATGGGAGCTATGCAAGTACGTTTCATCAGTACATTTCGGCATTCGGTTTTCTATTTTCTTAATTTTCTTAAAAATGCAACGCGTTTAGCTGGAATTACTCCCTTTTCTATTAGAACGTTCATATTGTCTTGACATTTTCTTAAAAACTCATTCTAGGTACCAATCACCTAAAGCAATGGAAGTTCTCAGTGAAATTAACACTCTCCTGCATTTTGTACGACTTTGAACACAGCTTTTATTGATAGAAACATTGTTACAATAGAATAATGGCGCGTCCAGTGACTCCGATATGAGTAGTGACCTATGCCACCCGCCATTTTGGCGCTGGACGTTTACGCGGCAAATTTCTGAATTTGAATTTGAGGGTGGAATAACTGATACAAAAATTTTTTATTTTTATTTTTTTTTTCGTGTAATTGGCTGTTGACCTGTCTTCCTGCATATTTTTCAAAAAATGTAAAACACCGAATTGCAGGTAACTACACAACACAATCAAATTATATTATCTAACAAAAAATAATGTAATTTGTAAATCAAATCAAAACACTCAAATTAGAAACTAGAGTACCTATACTCTACTAATATTTCATGAATAACATAATTAAAAGAAATAAACCAAACAACACATTGTAACACTTAAATAATTATTAAATTGCAGATAAATTAACACAAAAATATGCAATCTAGTAAAAAGTAATATAGTGGTATATTAGCAATAAAAGCGCTATTAGCCGAGACTTTTTTTTTAATTGGATGCTATACAGAGGGTGTATACGAATTCGACCGACAAACTTTGAGTGCGTATTCCTCTCACTAAATACAGCATAAAATATTAGACAACCTTGTTCCTTATCTGCAAGATAAACTCTGCAGAGGTCAAAACACTTTCAACAAAACACTTTACGACAATTTATATAGTACCTTTAATTAAACTTGCTTTTTTTTGTTTCTATGATTTTTAAATTAATTTTACTTATAACAGTTATTATTAAGTTCACATTTAAATAAAATTTCTGAATTGTGTCAGATGCCTTATTAAAGCGTACTTTAAAAGTGTGGTGACCGATTTTCTATAGAGCCTCCTATAGTTCGTTATTTGAGTAAAATTTTATTCAGTGATTTCAATACTAGATTAAAAGAAAAGTCACAAAAGGGGTTCTAACTTTGAAATGAAAGGAGATAGGTTATAAATATACCAACAATTTAGGCACATCTTTAGGCAGCAAATACGCTGTCGAAGTTTGTCGGTCGAATTCGTATACACCCTGTACTATATAACTAGGTACTTTCAACTAGTATAATCTATTTCTACAATCAATATTTTTAGTTTTGTGAGATGGTGTTGCCTTTATTCTCTGTGCTGTTGTTGTTACACTCTGGGATAATGAATGTGTTTTTCTTGATACATTTTTTTATGTTTTTTTTGTTATTGTACCATTAATGACCTTGCGAGGCCGTCCTCCTACATGACTGTTTTTCCAGACAAAGCAGTTCTTCGACGACTAAGAGCTGTTGGTTGAACAGGAATTCTTTTGCCCCTGTTCGTTCGGTGAAAATCTATAAATGTGAACGGATATGTACAATTTTATTACCTGTTAGTTGACAAAGAATTATTTTAGTACTCACCAGATCCAAATGTTATACAAGAAGACACAAATGCCGATACTTTAAGTTTATCCATTTTTTCATTTAGTTTTTCCAACCCCTGCAAAACCTCATAAGGAGAATTTTGAAAGAAAGTGTGAAATTTATTGGAAATTTTTTCGATAATTTCTTCTCCTCTTAACATAATTGCATCATCAGTTGCAGTAGGTGTACTCGCATGAGCGGTATCACAATTTTGTTGGTTAATATCCTGATTATCTGGTATAAGATTTGCTCTCTGTGCAGTGCTTGTGCTGAAAAGTGGCTCTAGCCAGTCTGGCTGTGCATCACGTCCAGTTGCAATTTTATAAAATAATTGTCGGATTATGCTGTTGTCATTAACGTAGTTATATTTTTCAGAATGAACAACACTACATACCCAGTCTATGTGCTTACAAATTTTCCCAGTGTTTCCAACAAAACACGAACACATAAGAACATCAGTGTTTACAATATAAAACAGATCTTTAGTATTTTCACTAGGAACAAGCACAATGCTGTTACTCATCACTTGTATTTTTTCCATCAGTTCTACAGATGGAACTTTAATTAACTTATTAAATATATTTTTTCGAAGTCTGTTATGAGCAGCATCTAAGAGCCTTCTTTCATAGTAGTCCATAAACTTCGTTAGAATAAAGTCAACCATTTGCGTTTGTCCACATTTCTTTTCTGCTCCAGTATTCAGTTTCAAGATAACTAGAATAATTTGGATAATTGGCCGATTTCATTTTCACAATTTCATACTTTTCATAACATTCCTATACACTTTTGGAATACATTATCGCCCTGAAGTCTTGGAAGAAATCATACTGTTGCGATTGGGGTATGCCATTTTTTTATTTTATAAGCTATCTCCAAATGCTCTGTAATACATGGAATTGGCATAGTAGGTAAATTGAGTTTTTCCAAGAATTATGTATAGCTTTCTGTTCTGCAGCAGAATCGTCTGTAAGAAATACTTGGTGACCATGAATATTTCCTCCGAATATATTACCACCCGCTATTTCTTTTAACAAATTGAAGCCTACAATTTAGCACATCTGCACTTTCAGATGAAGTTATAATTACACCCAGAGGAAGCCCTCCACACTCGCTATGGGTTAAGAGAATTAATATTCTGCTTCCATCATGATCTATTGTGCTAGAAGAATCCATAAATACCATTTTTAAGGCTGCAGCTACATATTTATGAATTCGTTTTAAAAGAGGTGGACAAATTCTAAAAAATTATATATAAAAAAGATAAAGGTAGTACAAATGTTATGTGGTATTATATTTACCCGATAATATAATCATTTCCGTGAAAGACTATTTTTGCACTGTCTTCTCCATTTGCTTCATTATAGTCGTCCAAACGTTTCTTCAAAAATTCCTGGCCGTTTGTGTACAAATGATAACAAAACATATAGTCAGGACAGTACTTTCTGTTACTCAGCATTGATTCATAATCTTCAAAATTTAATTGAATATCTATATTTATTGTTTCTTGTGCAGTAGAGGGCGTATGGCCATGGTGAAATAGATCGAGCAACTTCTCCTTAATATCATCTGATACAGGACCAAAACGCAAAGCATCTGCACTTTTTAAAGTATGGTTATGGGTCGAAATAAATACTATTTCACAAGGCATTTCCGGATTCGGTGCCTTTTCTGCGTGTTTCCCCCTGTACTTATCTTTAACAGAATGTAATTTAACTGTAATTTTAGATGGACACTTTGTATTCCTTGTTCGATTTCGAAGGGTACCATCATACAAACGACCGCATTTTGTGTTGTGATGACAGTAAAGTCTCTGCTTAAAGTCCACGTACCGACCATCACATCTTTCCGTTGATTTTATAGAGTAGGTTGCACTAGTCAATTCTTGAAGGTGCTTTAGCCACTCCTTGAATTTGAAGTTTCGTTTTCGTCATTAATTATTTTTATTTCTTTTATTGTGGTTTTCCAGGAAGGTAGTGTTTTCTAAAATAAATATTTATGTGTTACTATTAATAAATACAGCAAATGGTAACAATTTACCACTACATCTTCCTCACTAATTCTTGGATCTAACTCACAATCGAAAGCCAAAGACGCGATATTATTTTTATTATTGCACATCATCTTGCAAAATCTGACAAAAAAGTCAAAAAGTGACAATTTATTGTAAAAATTTGACATTTACCACGAGGAATACAGCGCACGCGTGCGTCGCGAAGGGCGATCTGAATTCTCGCGAATGGCCTATTCCGAGTTTCTCCCCACCAGGCTTACCGCTCTGAACTAAACATGCATTTTGCGACGACAATGTAAACCAGTTTGCAATTAATGGCCGAGCTTCAACATTAGCGGGGCCGTGAACTTGATATCTCGGAGCGACCGCTGCGGACTTCGAGCAGATGTTTTCGGGCGTTGGCTAGCGATCCCTCAGGCGAGTCGGAATCTCTTCAATCTCAAGGTAGCGGCTGCAGGCTGGTAATGCGGAATCTCTACTGGTTTGAGTGTTAATAACACGGGAAATTTGGCTCATTACGATTACGACCTTATTATGTCGCGCTTAAATATGCGTTCAGGAATTATTTGTGCATGGATAAATACAGGCAGTGTGGCCGGGAAAATAACAGGTTATTTCCGAAGTTACTTCAGACTGACAGTAGGTGCTGTCACTTCCTTTAGTACCTTCAGGAAGCGGTATTTTTCTGCGACCCAGTAAGCGCTGACAAGACAGAAATATAACCAGGTCAGGAGGAATCGGGAATGTTTTGAAAAGAAGGATCTGAAGATCAAGATGTCGGACTGGCGATGTAGCTTTCTCATATATGTTTTTCGGTGCGTTATCAGTCCATCCGGTGGCGGCGTTCAATGGAAAGAGAAAACGACTCTGTTAGTACTTTTTCTCAGCTTGGCGCATCGCGAACGGGAATGGGTTATCGCCTTTTCATGCGGCGAACAGATTCAACGTTTGATAAAGCGCTGAATTAAATTACAATACTTTTAAAGTACAATAATAATTTAATTACAGGGCGTAACGTTACAGGATGACAGCAAAAACCCAAAATGGAAAATTTGACTTCACAAATGTAGTTCACTTTTGCCATCCTTCCTGAACTAGCACCAACTGGCAAATGGCCGAAAAGATAAGCTGCAGCCCAAAAATGTAGAAAACCTTCAGGAATATATTAGACAACCCGCATGCTGTAGAGCTTGAAATATTGTAAGAAGTAGCTAAAATTATTTAGGAAAATTAATACATTGAAATATGAGAATTTGACTTCAGTTTAATTAGATTTTAGATAATATGATATTTAGATGTATTACGAATAGGGCGATTAAATATGTAAATACTTATAAATACCTCGTCTTCTGTCAACTTTTCATATCTATTATTAGTTTAACTGGGATTACTTAGGCAATAACGGTTTTGAAAAATGACGGGCGAAAATTAGTTCACTGGAACAAGCTCCCAGAAAACTGAACAAAATTGAGCAAATCAATCGAAAATCTGCTCCTACTGCAATAAACCCGTCGTCACGAGTGAGAATTGCTCAAAATGTGGAGAATCTTTCCATCCGGCGTGTCTTAAAACTCTCCATAAAATTTGTCAACAAAATGATGAGGTTATGTCGAAATCAAAAACTGAAGAACACTTATAGTGAAATTATGCTTTTGCGTAGAATTATAAAGAAAATAGAGGACAAAAACAATCTATTATATGAAAATAATAAGCTGTTGAAAGACAAAATCAAAACACTAAAACAGAATAAAAAAACACAAGTGTCGAAAAAACGGCAACAAATGATAAACATTTGACGCCAAATCAAATTCCGCAGCAGCTAACAAATATAAATAAAAGGGTACAAGAACCTGTTAATAGAACAATAAATCAAGATAAGAAATCTCCAGAAGCGAGTGGTATATCAACAAGATGTTGCAACAGCTGTCATGCAGGCTCAGACTGCACAAAAATTGTCTAATATAATAAATTTAAATAGTCCTCCAATAGAAATGGAAACATCAGCACATACGTGGACGGAAGTAGCAAATAAAAGAGCAGTACGAAATACTAAAAGAATATTAGGAAATGGAACAATAAGTTTTAAAGTTCAAGGCGATCCACGACAAACATGGTTGTTTGTAAGCCGAGTAAAACCAGAATTTACAGAAGATGATATTAAAGAACATATACAGAAAATTATTGTCGACAAGGCAGAAATATCAGTGCAAAAATTAAATACCAAAGATAGAAACAGCTGTTTTAAGGTAGAAACTGATCATAAATTTAAAACTGAACTTACTAAATCAGAAAATTGGCCAGAAGGAATTATGGTTTCAACGTATATTTTTTTTTCGAAACCAACAAAACATCAACAGTACTGAAAAGTCCCAAAATCCCACAGACAGTCACTCCAAGATATCCTCAAATCAACGAAACATAAAAATACTTATTTATAATGTGCAGTCGCTGAGTAGCAAAATAGAGCACCTTCAACTTTGCTTAACCGGGCACAACTTTGACGTAGCCTGTATCACCGATTATTGACTACAAACAAACACTATAGAATGTGAATATGGAGGGTTACTCCTTGGCTGACTTTTTCTCACGCAGAAACAGCAGTCATAGAGGAGTTGTGATCTTAACAAATTCTAATTTACAAAGCAAAAAATTAGAAGAAATAAATTATCTCTCTGGAAAATTAAATTTTGAAATTGCTGCTATTGAAATAAAAAAGCCAAATATTGTTGTAGTAGCTGTATACAAAGCACTTCAAGCTTCATCAAAAATATTTATGGAAAAAATGAGAATCGGCTTAGCAAAACTTCAATAGTTATTTACCTAACAAGTTCGGGAAGTTAATTTTCCCGAATGAGCACTTTGTTTGCAGCACGACCGAAGGGAGTGCTGCATGTAGTGCGAATTCGGGAAAATTCTTCCCGAAAGAGGTAGGTACAATGTTTTTTGTAACGAATAACTCAAAATATTTAAAAAAGTTAAAAAAATATTATTTAGTGTTTTACAACTTTACTGAGTTGGCACCACAAATTACTAAATTTTTATACGTATCCTAGCACCTGTCAGCTTTTGTTGACGTTTACAGCGCCCCTGGAACACACAATTGCCATAGTTTTTGTGGGAAAGTAAAAAACACCCCGATGCGGGAATAGTTATTTTCATTACAAGCGTCGAAAGTAGCAAATATCGTGCGAGTGTTGATTAGACAAACGAGGGCGTAGCGAAGCGAAGCCCGAGTGGATCTAAAACACGAGCACAGATATTTGCACTTTCGGGCGAGTTATGAACACTATTTTTTAGACGACCACTCAAAGTAAATTCTATTTTTAAGAATTGTTTTTATTTCGTTTGCAAAATTGATTGTTATATTATTATTGGTACAATTATAAAAAATTAGAGCTTGTTGGAAGCAGAGCAACGAATAAAGCAAAAGCGTCTAGATTATTTGAATCACGGTCTGCTGAATTCTGTGACAAACGTCAAAGTGACATTTGTCACACAATTAAGCAGGCCGTGATTTGAATAACTTTATGCCGTTACGATATGACTAGCATGATATAATATCGTGCTAGTGTATGAAATTGTCAACTTTCTGTAGTAGGCTGCTATCGCGATAATGTTACTTTCAGACGTGGTCGTCTAAAAAAGTCATTTTCGGCGCATCGGGAATGACCGGGAAATATGAATTTTGAAATCATGAGTGCAAAAAAATTATTTCCAACACTTAAAAACATATTTATATGTGGTGATTTTAACATAAATATCTTGGAAGAAAATTCGAACACTAAAGACTTCTTAACACATTTCAAATGTATGGGTATCATCCAGCTTTCAAGGAACCCTCAAGAGTAAGTTATACGTGCGCTACTTGTATTGATAATATCTTCCACAACGGCAGCCCCGAAGACCTACCATCTTTTGTTGTAGACCCCCACTTATCTGACCACAAGGCTCAAATTTTGGTATATAACAGCAAAAATGGACAGCCTGAAACAAAAAACATCTTAACCAAAACCAGGAGAATCACAGAAGTAAACTGTAATAGTATAAACAACAGACTAAAGCAGATGGAATGCGACAATATCTATGACTTGTCCTTCGGAATTCAAGAAATATCCGAATTCTTCTTTAGCTCTCTACATGCTGTACTAGATGAGAAATACATCGAAAACCAAGAATAATAAATTAAAAGAAACACCGAACCAAATATGCATGGCACACAGAAGAAATTGCAAGACTAAAAAATACTTTGGATGCAGTTGGAACCATTTATGAAGTAAAACGGGATGATCTGAGTCGTAAAGCCTATTTAAAATACAAAATAGTATATTAAAGTATGAGTGGATAACAAGGTCTTTAAAACACGTGCGAGTTTTAGAGCACGACGGTGTAGCCGGAGTGCTCGAAATAGAGCAAGTGTTTTAAATACCAGTTATCCACGAATACTTTACGCTATTTTTTATTATACCTGCAGTACTGGAAATAAATTACGCACTAAAAACTTAGAAATAATTTTTTCTTGATAAATCGAGAGGGCATAATAATATTGCTACTATAGTTACGAGAATTATTTACGTTTTTGTCGCGTCCACGTCCGTTGTTGCATTCAGTCGTTTTCTTGACAACCTTTAAAGCTCGGCGAGCTTTAATTGCCTGTTTTCGCACGCTCAGGCGTGCTTTAAACGGCGATTTTGATGCAGGTATAATAAAAAAATATATAGAAGTGCAGTAACTACAGCTAAACAAGTAGAAAACAATAACAAAATAATGAAAACTAAAAATAAGGCAAAGGCAATATGGAACTTAATAAATGATGAAAGGAAATGCAAACGCAGTTCACCTCAAATGACATACAGCATAAGCCCACAAACTTTTAATAAATATTTCATAAATGTAGCAGAAAATATTGCTACATGTATTGAAACAATTTTTTGGCTTCGCCTAATTGTTTCGCCAGTTATCCAATTATTTCAGGCGTAACCTGTATAATTTTATTTGAATTATATATCCTTTGCATTTCAAATTCTTAAATTTTCCAAACCAGCGCATTTTGTACCTGCATCAAGTTCCTTTCGTTTGCGCGATGCACTCTCGACCCGCACTATCTCTTATCATAGTGTAAGCTTTCTTATGGGCTCGAATTGTTCGTACCTCGCACTTGCTATTTTTGGCCCGCCGTCACCGGCGTGGTTAAATTATGTTTGTTCAAGTCAAATTACGTGCGCTCAACCAATTTCAATGAGCAGTGTATGTTTCCCAAGGGATCATTATGATCAGGTACGATGGCGCTTTTCTGTTTTGTTATTCGCATAGTAATTAAATTTTTTCTTAGCTCTTAATTACCCATTTCAACCACGAGTTTATCTCGGAGGCCCAGGCGCTTGCCTTATCGCATTTTCGACACCTGCTGGGTTCGACGTATTTGCTGCCTTTTTGAGGATGCTTTCGCAGCAATTTTCGGCGCATCCACGTCGATTTCAACAATATGTGTGCAGTTCACGACCACCTTATGTTAAACCGAAGGGTGTAGTTACCCCGGCCGGCGTTTGCCTGTTTGCCGTTTGTGAGCGTTGGAGAAGCGAGGTTAGTTTGTGCTATTCCGAGATTTATCGTATCTTCAATACCTGGATTTTACATTTATACATTTTAAACCCGTAATTATTTAGAATTTAAATTCATAGGTTTTGCCATTATTAACATGTAATGTTCAATTTCATACATGCTCTTGTTTTAATATTTAAATTTTTATGCTTATAGTTAATTATGCTCAGTATTTAAAGTTGCAATTTTGATGAATTTCGACCCTTTGTAGAAGGTACAGTCAGGCTTTTTTATTTTCAATAGCCTAAACAGAAGGATTTATTAAATGACTGTGATAAGCTTGTCCCACGAATAATTTGTTGTTAAAGTTATTAAAATAACCCGAAAGGGGTTCTTAATTTTATGCATGTCGCAACCTTCAGTTAACGTACACTATTTTGTTATCACATTATTTGCATTTTAATTATTCTGATTATTTACTACTGACACTATTTTATTGATTATTAATTAAACGTTAGTCACTTGCAGTTTATTTCTTCTTATTTGAAATCTTTTGATTTCTGGCGCCCATTTCCTTTCCTTTTTTGAAGACATTCCAGGGTACACAGCTGATAATTTGAACCTACGATCCAAGACCGCCGAAATTTGAGTTAGCTAGGTCCATCGCGGTGAGTAAAGAGTTTTCAGAGCTGCCGTGGTGTATAAACTGTAGGGGGGTTGATCTGCGATTTTTACTACCATCGATCAATTTTATTAATTAATAGCAGGTCGGCTTCTTTATTGTTTCAGTATGTCAAAAGTTGATAATAGTGCAATTGAGTATACCTGCAAAAGGGACATAATACCTGCAACTCGTTTTATCTGCATGATGTTACCCCAGAAAAAGTACTTAAAATAACAAGTCGCCTGGAAACCAAAAGTACTCAAGACGTATATGGCTTCAGTACCTCCCTGCTGAAAAAGATAATCAGAGAGATTACCGCTCCGGTAGCGCATATTATCATTTGTTAGAATTATTTGTCAAGCTTAGCTATTTCCTCTTATTTTAACATTCTTTTAGAATCAGGTAGTAAAAATTCGCAATTTAGTGGTAATGTTATCAAAATTCATTCTCATTTTTAGATAAGAACCTTATTTCGAAATTTAATTCCTCCATTGCTAACGTGTTACAGGCCTCTTTTATATTCTTCGAAATCCATTTATAAATTCACGCTTTGTTCTTTCCTGCTGATTGAGTTCGTAGAATTCAGGGTGCTTTGTTCTTTATGCATCGTGTAGTGACGTAGTCCGTTATCGCTTTTCTTTATTTCCCGTGGCGACAAACAGGCGCCTTGAAAAGTTTGAGTGGTTCCCTGTTGTAAGCGAAATTTAGCCAGATATGACATCAGTCAGTTGGACTTTTCCGCAGCTTTTGGCGAGGTGTTGAGTCAGCTTTTGTGATCCTAAAATCTTCTGAACCGTTCTACTATAAGAGCAACAAGGAGTAGATAAGCCGGGTCTGCGCTTGGTTATTTTTCACGCTTGCCTCTTGGCAAGAGCGCCATTCAGCAATCGACCCTAATATCGAGAAGACGCGTCGGCGGTGAATTCACGAGCTCGGTCTCGCTTGACCGGAGCGTCGTAAAATGTCGAAATGGTGCTTTCTGAAGGAATAAGAACTGTTTCGTTACGTGAGAAATCCTTAGTGTTTGTCAGTTGTGAATTTTCCGTTTGGGGTTGCAAGTGAAACAAAGTTAGTTAGCAGGATTGAAGTCCATTATCGTCGAAGGGTTGCGAGGCCCTTGAATTATTGCAACTGCGGATCATTTAACGGACTCTAAATATTCCATTGCTGACTTAAGTATGACGTCGTGTTGTCGAATCTCGCACGTTGAAGGATTTATCCCGTTGTACCGTACATCGTCTTTTGCCCTCCGGGGGATTCTAATTCACCTGGCCAACCCTTATCGTCTACATCATCGAGTCTGTGTCCCGCACCACGTCAACCCTTGCGATTTCGCTGTCGTTCCGTTTCTTCAGGCACCTTAAGGCAGTTTGTTTGGAAAGGCCACTACACATACAGTGGCGCTCGTAATTATGCAGTCAGCTGATCTTTCAGGTAATAAATTATTGTAAATTAACCTTTATAGTGTATCATGTACAGTGAGCGTCGAGTGTTGAACAGGTCAGCGTTTTTGTTGTTAACCATGTTATTTGTTGTTGTCAAATATAATAAATTGCCGTCGTATTTCTTTGTTTGTTTAACGTAACTTGTGGCAGTTTTGTCTTTGAGCCACATTAATGTGTTTGCAGTCAAGTTTAATGTTTGTAATTAAGTTAACGTGTTGCGCAATCTAACCCAACTAATCTATTTGATCATTTTTTAAATCTAACTAGTCAATTTCATGTTCATTGTCACCTAGGTACGTATATTTTATTTATATCATTGTCAAGTACTTGTGTTTTTCATTTGTGTTCTTGTTACTTGCGTTTTATGTGTATTTTTCAGCTGCGAGGAGTTTAGCAGCTGCTTCATTGAGTTATTGTTGTAAGGTAAGTTAATACTATATATAGCTCGCCAACCAAACTTTGCCAAGGTAGAAGTAGCAAGGTGAATTTACTCACTTCCATTTTCAAAGTAATCTCACCTGTGTTGCGGTTGTTGTTTTGTTTTCGATTTAGTTAAGAAAATGATGGCGTACCTTTATTTAACATCATTTACCTCTCGTATCGGAGTGCAGCCCTAACTCGAAGGTCGTAAAGAACCCGCCCAAGCGGCTGAATTTTTAGCTGGAGCAACCCTTCCTGTTGCCGCCATCTTAACAGGGTTAAGACTCTGTATTCTCGGTTTATTTCCCGATCATGTCGTCTTATCGTGTCGTGGATAGCAAGTCCGGCTCTCGAGCGTATGATTTTGTTTTGCACGCTTGAGAAGCTGGATTGTTATGTCGTGGTATCGTTTTTGTGCAGTAACAATTTTTCGCGGAAGGATTCTTCCCAGACGTCCTCAAAAATACAAAGGTTGTTCCTCTTTACAAAAAGGCGATGGGGCGGATCCCACGAATTACCGGCCAATTTCTATCTTGCCAGCTTTTTCTGCAATCAAAGACAGGCTAGTAAAATACCTTGAAAACAAAAACATTTTGGCAGATCAACAGCATTGATATAGAAAGAAAAAGTCTACTACCACGGCTTTGGTCGATATCGTAGAAAAAGTTGCTGAAGCTTTCGACAACAAACAAACAGCGCAGATAGCGTGCTGTGACCTTAGCAAAGTCTTCGATAGCGTTAACCACAAGAACCTATTAAGCGAATTAAAACACTATGGTATAAGAGAAGTCGCACTTAACCTCATGTCCTCATATCTGAAGAACAGAACACAGAGAGTCTTCGTGGATGGCAAATCGTCGGACTGGGGTGCAATTTCCTGTGGTGTTCCGCAAGGATCTATCCTGGGGCCAATTTTGTTCATCGTTTATGTAAACGACCTACCACTAAATGTTACAGCAAACAGCATAAACCTATTTGCCGATGACACAAACTCCCTTAATGTTGCAAAAACTAAAACCGATGCGGATATTGAAACGCTAGACACCCTAAAACAAGCAGAAGCATGGTTCAATGCAAATACTCTCAAGCTCAACGTAAACAAAACAAGTAAACTAACTTTCGATACTAGGCCACAAATTAACATAAGTAATGTGACATTCCTTGGAATAATTCTGAAGACTGAGCTGAAATTTTACAAAGAAATAGATACATTAAATGGTAAACTAGCCTCTATCCTATACACCCTAAGAAGGCTTATGAAAATTGCCAACTACCAGGCGGCTAGGGAAGCGTACTCTGCACTTTTTCAGAGTACATTGACCTATGGTCTAATCATTTGGGGCAACTCCAACGGCGTCCATAGCATATTCCGGAAACAGAAGAGTGCCATTAGAATATTATGCAGAGCAGAATACAGGGCGAACTGTAAAAATCTATTTATCTCTCTGCATCAGCACGAGAGGCCTTTGAGGCCTATGTCTTTTTTAACTACTTGTTTCCACTTGTTTCTGTCACTCGCTAAATTTCCAGTTTGCCACAGCTACGTTCTTGAAGTCTTCCTCAACACACTCTAACCATCCTTTTCTTGGCCTTCCTCTTCGGTCTCTGACTTCTGGTTCATCAAATAATATCCTTTTGGCACCTCTGTTGGGGTTCATTCTGCCTGTATGAAATAGCCATTTTATTCTGTTTTGTTTAATGACACTGATGGTGAGAGGTTCTTTATATAAATTTGTTACTTCGTTGTTTGTTCTTCTCCTCCAGATACCTTGTTGCTGAACCCCTTCGTATTTTCTCCTTAGAACCTTTCTCTCCCATATTTCTATTTTTTTATGTCTTTGTTTCGTAAGACCCATGTCTCACTACCATAGGTTGCGACAGGACGTATTATTGTTTTGTACAGTCTGATTTTTACCCTTCTAGATACATTCTGGTCATTAAGAATTTTCATTAGCGATCCCATACTTCTTGTTCCTAGCGCTATTGTTCTGTCTATTTCATGTATCCAACCTCCATTCCTATGTATTTCACAACCGAGATATGTTGCACTTTCTGTTTTCTTAAAACTTAGTGTTTGGTTTCCCACTAATCTTACTTCCAGTGTATCTTCCATTTCTTGCCTTGTTTTTCCTAGAATGATATAGTTTGTTTTTTCTTGGTTTATTATCAAACCAGTCTTCGCTGCTTCCATGCTTAACATTTTTATTTTGTCCTTAAGTTCTTCCCTCCTTCGTGATAATATGGTTACATCATCCGCATAAGCCAGACATTGGTACGAGTTCTTCAAGATGTTACCTTCTCTTCTTAAGTTAGCATATCTCATAACAGTTTCTAATACTAAGTTAAATAAGGTGTTAGATAGAGGGTCACCTTGTTTCAGGCCGCCGTTTGTTCTGAACTGTTCTGTTAGTTTCCCATTTATTTTAACCTGTGCGTGTGTATCTCTTAACTTCATTTGGATTAACTATACTAGCTTCGTTGGGCATTTAAGGCTGATAAAAAACTTCGCACAATTTCGTTTCTTTTCACCCGGTCATATGCTTGCTTAAAGTCTATAAATATGATGTGTAATTGTATGTTCTTTCTCCCGCACTTCTCTTGGAGCATCCTAAGTGTGAAAATTTGGTCTGTTGTTGAGCGGTTCTCTCTGAAACCGCATTGGTAGTCCCCCAGTTGTTTTTCAGCGAAAACTTTTAGTTTTTTGTTTATAACTCTTGCTAGGATTTTGTAGGAAACACTGAACAGCGAGATAGGTCGATAGTTTTCGCACTTTTGTTGGTTACCTTTTTTGTAGATTGGGACAATTATGCTGTTGGACCATTCTGTTGGCATTTCGCACGCTTCCCAAGCTTTGACCACCAACTTATAAATTCTTTCTTGTAAGTTTTCCCCGCCATATTTTATTAACTCCAAAGGTATGTCGTATGGCCCAGGACTCTTGTTATTTCTCATTTCACCTGATTTCATTTATTTCGTTCTGTGTTGGCGGGTCAACCTCTTCATATATCTGCATGTCCTCTTGACTTTCAGTTACATCTAGCGTGTCCTGATCGGTGAATACTTCTTTGAAGTGTTCCACCCATATTTTCCTCCCCTCTTCTTCATCTCCGCTTACTTGGCCTTGCTTGTTTTGGAAGATCAACGTTCATGGTTGGTGCCCATTCTTTATTTATTTTGTTTTCTTGTAGAACTTTCTTAGATCGTGTTTGCTAAATTGTATTGCTTGCTCTTGGATACTCTCTTCTAAGGCTTTTCTCTTTTTTTCCTGACAAGTCCGTTTCGCTACGCGTCTGGCTCCTTTATACTTTTTCCCATTTTCTTCCGTCTTGATTGTTAGTAGGTTTATTTTTGCTATTCTTCTCTTTTCTATGGTTTCCACACATTCCTCATCAAACCAATCTTTCCGCTTTAAGAAAGACTCGTTTAATACTTCTTTGATGTAGTTCCACTCCTCCTCGATACCTTGCCTTTCTTCCGGTTCTAATTTTTCTTCTATTTTTTGTATATATACCTTTTGGGTTTCTTCCTCTGTTAGTTGTTGGGTACCTTTTTTCCTATTCTTTTTTACCAAGTTTCGTTTACCCGGTATCTGCTGCTGTAGAGTGGCTCTTACCAGGCAATGGTCGCTATCTGCGTCTGCACCTCTATACGATCTTATATTCGTCAATGAGGTTGTATGTATTCGTTCTATCAACATGTGATCAATCTGATTTTTTGTTTTCCCATCCGGACTGGTCCATGTGGCTTTGTGTATATCTTTATGCATTTGGAAAGTTGCTTTGATTACTATGTTTCTCTTTATGGCAAAGTTAATTAACAATTTTCCATTTTTATTACTCTGATTATGCTTGCTATACTCTCCGATCACGAGTTTGTATTTACTTTCTCTACCTACTTTTGTGTTACAATCGCCTAGCACCACTTTCAAATCAAATTTAGGTATATTATCGTATAATGTTTCCAAATCCTCATAAAAGTTTTCTTTGTCCTCATCTGTGGCATCTTCGTTGGAGCATGCACATTTATGAAACTAATCTTCCTGTACTTTCTCTTCAATCTCAGCAAACTGTTTTGTTTCCCGCCGAAGTTTATAAATAGATGTTTGTTTAACTCCATTGTTTGTTGGCCTTTTATGTTTGTTTCCTGTACTGCCAATAGCGTTACTTTATATTTGTCGGCTTCTCTTACTAATTGTTTTAGTCCCCCTTCTTCGTTTACCCCTCTTACATTCCAGGTCGCTAGGTTAACTGTGTCCCTCGTTGTGGTTTTCTCGACCCAGATTTCTTTTCTCTTTATTTTTGTTCTTATCCCCAGTTCGTCTATCCTTTTTCGCCATCTACTTGGTTCCTCCTTTCCTTTTGTTGCTCTTTCTAATCGCTTCAGTTCGTCTGGAGTGTATTTGACTATCTTTTCATTTTTAATTCGTTTTGAAGGCTTTTGCAATCTTTCTGTTAGATTATTTATTTCTTTTAGTAATTCTATTCTTTCACTGTTGCGCTTTTCTTCCCTATTTCTGTTTAATTTTCATAGTTCTTCTACTTCCTTTCGTAATTCTCTTAAAATTCTTCCCTGTTCTCCGTCGGGTCATTTTATTTCCGTCCGTAACGATTTTAATTCGGTCTGTAACGATTTTAAAAGCTCTGCGCTTTCTTTAATTTTAAACATTTTGGCGCTTTCCATTTTTCTGATGCAGCAATCATGGACCGCTTTGCTGTTGGCGTTTCGATGACGTATGCCGTGACGTATGTCGTGACGAATTTCGGCTTCGTACGCGATGCTCCTTTCTGGTCTTTGGGATGACCTTCCAGACCTCCTCTGTATTTATCAGTTTTAAATTTTAACTAGGTGTTCCCGATTGTAGCTCTTTTGCCAACTTCGACACTACACTTAGTTTTAACGACCGCACTATTTTTCACCTTTTATCACTCGCTCAGGTATTTGCTTTACGTTAATTTCAGTTGGAGAGTAAGGGCTGTATTTGACAGCTTGCTGACGTCACGCCAGAAGTCTATTCATAGAACAAAAAATATTTACCCTGAGTGCATTATATATATTTAATTGCGTTAAATACGTTCATGAAAATGCGTATCTTTTTACCAGAAATGATTATGTTCATGGGTATGATACCAGAAAGAAGAAGACCTAGTGATCCCTCTACACCGAATTGTAGCCTCACAACAGGGCACCAACTACCATGCAGTGAAACTGTATAATAAATTACCTATAGAAGTACGACTCAAAGTTAAAGACCTTTTGTTGGGGAAGGCCTACTATGATGTCGACGAATACTTAGAAGATGAAATATGTATTTAATGTATTTCAAAATTGTTCAATATAGCTTTTAAATAGGTGTAAACATATAAAGTTGATCTGTAATAATACTTGTAAACTGTTTCAATCATAATCTTGTTAACTTTATTTCATAAAGAATTATTTGTTGTTTCGACTTGCCATGTACTATATGTGTATTTCTGTAATGATTAATAAAACTATCTATCTATCTATCTATCATTGTCAGCATTTCTCAATTCAGGACTAAGTAATCTTCTTTTATTGCTGCGATTCACAATGTGCCAATCATATTCCTTTTGTGACGCCAGTGGTAGGAATTGAGTACCTATTCGATATTTGCTGTTGCTGCTGTTGATATTGTTGGTGTGTTGTTGATTTGGCCAGAGGTGACTGTAATACATGGTATTGGACATATTCGTTTGTTGTTGGCTTGTTTGCATTTGGGAATTGCAGTCATAATTGGGAGGTACTTGTGAATATGCTAATTACAAGCTTGTAAAGTGCTGATTGCATATCATTGTGAATTAACAATATGATAAGAATAAGTAATAAGATAAAATAAATTAAAATTAAATTTAAGATTAAAACTTGCTGATCACTCCAGTTCCATGCCTCAGCCTGTCAGCGTTCACTTAGTTATTGTGCGACACTTGACATCACTAGCGCTCAGACACGACCTTACACTTTGAACATCAAATGCGAACTACTCTTATGTACAGTACATTTTTCCTGGTAATTTTTGTTTAATTATTTTTAAATTGATAATGAAAAAGTTGTAGCCACATTGTGTTACTTTTTCCTCACATGTATACTTAGGGCTGTTGATCTTAAGTTAGCAGCTAACACGCTTCACTTGAACATCCTCTACTTACATAACTTGTGGTTCTATAAAATAAACTTTAAATTTGCATTATCGTATGTTATTCGGCTAAAAATGTACATCAAAATTTTAAATTTTATTAGATATAAAGTATTGCTTATATAAACGTGTACAATTAAAAGAAAATTTAATTTGACATTAATTTTTAAAATAAAGAAATGGAAACATTTTAAAATAGATAAATAAGGGCGGCCTACAAAACAAAATTTATGAATTATCCAGCAACGTGATTGTTGGAAAAGATATAAGGGATATACAGGGTATCACTGAAAGGTGCGGGAAAAAATTAACCACACATATTAGAGCTCAAAATACGCTAATTTAACTCAAATTACCTACATACCCTGAGGAGTTACAGCCATCTAAATATGATGAAAAATGCTTCACCAGAACAAATGGAAAATCATAAGTAATGCTCAAAATGGCTCCCGTTTTCATAAATGAATCGTTCTCCGTAGTGAGTTTGTGGTGACATAAACAAATATTCCAGGACTTACACAGATTATTATTTGAAATCATTCTGAATATTTGTTATGATTTGCCATTTGTTATGTTGTTTAGTGTAACTATATTTTCGAATCAAATTTATTGTGATTTCAAAGCCTACTTGTTATTTTAATTTCAGACAAGAGACACAGTGAAGCATTTATCATCATCTTCAGGTGGCTCTAAGTTCTCAGGAGTGGAACTTTGTATGTACGTATTTTGAGCTGTAGTATATGTGTATAATTTTTTCCGTACCTTTCACTGACACCCTGTACAACAGCTTAATGCTTAACGGAATATATAATTACTTAACTCCTATCTTTCCAATCCTCTTTAATACGTATAATATTAATTTAAATATAAGCTTAATAATAGTAAGTAATATAACTTTACATACAATTCAACTTGACATTTTAATTTACTCCCGCATTCTCATATATAAACAAGTATTGAATCAACGACATCACCCCGAGGTTATCATTCTAATTTTTTCTCTCATATGTGTCTTCATATGTTTAACTATATAACTTCTCTAAGCTGTATTAAACTCAGAAATTGAACAAGAATAATGTTTTTCTCCTGTATGTCCTTTTAAATGTTGAACCAAACTAGTTTTTCGGGCAGTTTTATATTCACAAATTGAACAGCAATAAGGTTTTTCTCCTGTATGTATTCTCATATGTTGAACTAAATTACTTTTCTCAACTGAGTTAAACTCACAAATTGAACAAGCATAAGGTTTTTCTCCTGTATGTATTTTTATATGTTGCACCAAATGATTTTTTCGGGCCGTTTTATATTCACAAATTGAACACCAATACGGTTTTTCCCCTGTATGTATCCTTATATGTTTAACTATATAACTTTTGTCAGCTGTTTTATATTCACAAAATGAACATAAATAAGGTTGTTCTCCTGTATGTATCTTCATATGTTTAACTAAATATTTTTTGTTAGTTGTTTTAAACTCACAGATTGAACAAGAATAAGGTTTTTCTCCTGTATGCACATTCATATGTTGAACTAAACCACTCTTCTTAGCTGTTTTATACGTGCAAATTAAACAAGAATAAGGTTTCTCTCCTGTATGTACCCTTATATGTTGAACTAAATGGCTTTTCTGAGCTGTTTTAAATTCACAAATTGAACAAGAATAGGGTTTTTCTCCTGTATGTATCCTCACATGTTTAACTAAATCACATTTCTGCTTTGCTTTATACTCGCAAACTGAACATAAATAAGGTTTCTCACCTGTATGTATCTTCATGTGTTGAACTAAATAACTTTTATTAGCAGTTTTAAATTCGCAAATTGAACAAGAAAAAGGTTGATCTCCTGAATGTATCCTCATATGTTTAACTAAACCACATTTCCGCTTTGTTTTATAATCGCAAACTAAACATAAATAAGATTTCTCCACTGTATGTAACTTCACGTGTTGAACTATATAACTTCTCTCAGCTGTTTTAAACTCACAAATTGAACAACCATAAGGTTTTTCTCCAATATGTCGTTTTACATGTTGAACCAAATTATTTTTTCGGGACGTTTTAAAATCACAAATTGAACAGGAATAAGGCTTTTCTCCTGTATGTATCCTCATATGTTTAACTAAATCACTTTTCTCAGCTGTTTTAAACTCACAAACTGAACATGAATAAGGTTTCTCTCCCGTATGGCTTCTCTTTATATGTTTAACTAAATAACTTTTCTCGGTTGTTTTAAACTCACAAATTGAACAAAAATAAGGTTTTTCTCCTATATGTATTTTTATATGTTGAACTAAATTGTTTTTTCGGGCTGTTCTATATTCACAAATTGAACAAGAGTAAAGTGTCTTTTGTGTATGTGTTCTAATATGGTTAACTAACTCCTCTTTCCCTACTGCTTTATTTTTGCAAATAGAGCACAAATTCTTATCTTCTGCTTTATTTTCGCACACCTTGCATGTAAACTGTTCTTCTAAAATGCTTCGGCTTGCTGCACACGTAGCAGGCAGTTCATCTTCTATATCAACTTCCTCCGGTTTGATATTCAATCCGTGATATGCTGTGTAGTCAATACTGCCTTCGATGACGTCTTGCTGTACATGTAGTAAGTTTGCGACTAGTTTATTTTCTTGAACTTGTCGTTCATGTAAGTTGGTGGTAATTGCATTAGATACATTATTATCAAGTAATTCCTGCTTCACATCCATTGTGATTCTGAAAACAAACCCCGCAGCAAAATTTAGTTACATTAAGTTGCTTATGTCTATTTATAACTTTAATAAATTTCCTATAACTGAGGTCTGATATGTTTACTTACATTGAATAACATAAAATTCTAAGAAGCAACAAATAGAGGCAATCTAGTAGAAAATATTAAGGACTATTGAATTCACCTGTCGTCTGTCAAAAAGTGACCAATGGAAATCCAGAATTCTGACGTTTCTTGACCAATCAAAAAAATATCAGTGGATATATCTTCCTAGAAGGTATTCAAGTGACTATTTTTAACAAATGCTATTTTTATTAGAAAAAGTCAATATTAGTGTTCTGTTACTATAGAAATTGCGTAGTTTGTTGCTAGATTTACTGAAAACTAATTTGAAAAGGTAGTTTGGTTCATTAAATAGTCCCTCGAATACCATTCTTAGTCAAAGTTAAGTAGATTATTTTTGCGGTGGTATTACTACTCATGTCCATTGCGCTTGGGATTAGGACTCGTGCTAGCGCACTCGTCCTAATCGTACCAAAGCGCAATGGACATTCGTGGCACCACCGCAAAAATAGTCGACATAACTTTGACTACTCATGGTATTATAAGTGATTATTCTTATTAAATATACCTATGGGATTATTTACACAAACCACCATTTGCTAACAGATGAATTACATCAAATGGAGTACAAAAGAACTACTCTCATGTAGAGGGTAACCCACAACAGGATATACTGGGAGATCAAAAAAGACTGACAGAAAAAAAACTTTCTTCCTCGATATCTACGTCAGGTTTCTGCAGTAGGTTGCATATCAACTGTCATCAGTTCAGCTTGTTTGTATTTTGATAATTTCAAGTTTTTTCAAAACTAACATTAGCATCCACATTTGTGGCAAAAGTGAGTCAATTCTTCCTTTTTATTAATTATTCAGTTTTTATCAAATGTTTGAATTTTAGGTTAGAACTGCTGATTGTAATAATGCCATTTTCACTGGAGGACAAATTCGTTTTAGAATCGTATCTCCGAAATGGAAACAAAGATGAAAATGGGAGGTGGGTTCACCCAATATTGCCGTGTGTTGTCGAATTCTGGGAAAGATTTCCCGAAGCAGAATTAGAACATGAAGTTTTATGCCGCCACATCCACAGAGTTGCTGATCGCTTTCAAAATACAGGAAGCGTTGTTCGAGGAAAGTCACTTGGTCGTCCCACAGTGATTACCAAAGATGTTGTGCAAGTTGAACACAGTCCGAGAAAACCTTTACGTCAATTATCACAACAAACTGGTTTGTCGTATGGCCCATGCCATACCGTTGTGAAGCGAAGGCTGTATTTCCACCCCTGCAAGGTGTCAAGTTAAAAAAATATTTCCACCTGACTTGCAATTGGCTAATGCAAATTTACGAAATGACCATTTGTTAGTCAAAACATTTTTTCTGACGAAGCCTGGTTTCATTTAAGTGGCTATGTAAATTTACAAAATTACAGAATTTGGAGTGCTGAAAACCCTCACGTATTTCATGAGACACCGTTTGTATTATAACCCCCTCTCTCTCGAGTGGTTATCACAAATAATATTAAATTAAATATACCGTTTTGCTTAATAAAAAGAAGTAGTATCAGGTATAGCTCCTTAAATACTTACCTTACTTCTTACTGAAATAAATCAAAATTGACGTATCTCACAACTCAATTTGACACTTTTGACAATTATGTTATGTGATTTTAGTTTTTTAATACCTCGGCTAGTCAGTTAATAAACATTGAGAATCCTTGTTTTCAGCTGGATGAGTTAATGTTCAACTAATAACTTCTTGTTATAGTTGAAGACTGAATTACTATAAATATATTAATAAATTGACTTCGTTGGCCAAATACACTCTTTAGGTACACAAAATTGAACTTATACTTCAGTTCGTTAATATCACTTCAAAGCTTCGTCTGACATTACGAAAAATCAGATAGATGTTGTCAAAATATTTTAATCAAATGATTAAATGATCAAAACTTGATTTAAAATTACGTTTATAAATAGCCTACTCTAAAATACATAAATTTCAAATTATATCGTCGAGTACTCGAATCACTATTCAAATTTAGAAAATTAAGTATTCTAAATTAAGCTCTAACTATAAAATTACAATTATTTTAATAATTTGTCGTACCAAACTTGTTACGTATTTCTTAATGTTACAGAAGAAACGGGCTTCATATAAACAACCACACTGGTTACCTATTACAACCCCACCAGTTAAAAACATACAACTGTTACATCACATGATACCCATTGCATATCTGGATATTATATTAAATTAAATTCAGAATACATACAATATGCTGCATTACACGTTGCACTACAGGACCTCCAAGCGGCTTTGCACGAAGAATGGGAATTGATCAACCAGGAGGAGGACTGCGGACCTCATTCGCAGTATGGCTCGACGCATAAGAGAGGTCATCAGGATTCGCGGAGGGAATGCGAGATATTAGTGGTCTATGAAAGAAATTATTTAGACATTGATTGGTTGTTGGTTTTTTGTTTTGTTGCAATTTTATTGTTGTTCTTGTTATAATTGGATATTTTGAAGTAAAATTTTCACGATCTGTCTTTTATTATATTATAGTATAATATGTAGAGGCAGTATGAAATAGAATGAGTGTAAGTATTAAAGCCAAACATACAAGTGACCGTTTTTCTGTCCAGCAGTGAATTTAAAGCTAGTTATTTATTATAAATGAATAAATCAATTTAAATATGTAAGTAGTGTTTTTTGACTGGAAGTTAGCTAGTAGCTAGTAGAGTCCAGAATCGGCGCAAGGCGGCACATTTTTACTAAAGGCATATTTTATGGGAGCGGCTAAGTCAATCATTTTTGATCCCTCGGTACATACAGTCAATATGTAACATACTGTCAGGAAATTTTCAAAGTGTACGAATGTACGGCTTCTAGAGAATTTTTCGATTTTGTCTGCAATCGAGTTCTAAAGTATTCCCCAAGTTGTATTTAACAAACAACGCCCATGAGTGCGAGAGAGAGAGAATGAATGGTTTTAGCACGGTTTTCGTCTGTACGGTGCACAGCTGCGGCAGCCCCGCCCGTCTTTTCTGGGCCGCGTGGGGTGTTGTTTTGTCGTTTAGTTAGCATTCGGCTGGCGAAAAGAGCAGTTGAGTTCGTCTGCCACCTCCGGGGGTGGGCGTCCGCTGGACATGTTCGAGAATGCGTTTTCCGTTATTTACGTTGTGTGAGTGTTTTGAAGCTTGAAGGGAGTCGGGTGTTATGGTGGTGCTTCTTCAATATTACGCCAGCCGCTTCTCTTGTTGTTATCGGCCGTTGGAGCCATTAACCCTTGTGGGGATTATTTCCGAATAGCGGCTACCCTTGGCGAATGTGTCGTGCGAATCCTGTCGCATTTGGTCGCATCATTGACCCCTGTTAGGGGACCTGTGAAGAACGACATCATTCTAGGCCCGCTTCGAGTTTGTTGGAGTCACCCGTTTCATTCCGCGACTTTGAGATTCTAGCCGCTGTCCGGACGTCGCTTCAAACACCGCAGACGAAGCTATGTGATAAGGTATTTGTACTAGTTGTAAGCCGCCCAAGCTAAGCATGAGTGCGCTCTAAATTAACTAAACGTTGTTGTGTCAGCCCCTTTGTGAATTAAGTTGTGCAAGCGCCAGTGTTATATGCAGGGCCATCCTCCAACACCTTTTGTTGCGTTAGATCTACTGACGCTATTTATCCTATTTGTGTACTTTAGTTATGTACCCCCTTTATGTACCGTATGTGTGGAAAAAAGTAGACGCACTTGTCAAACGTCTCCGCTGCATTCTTCTTTGTGTTGCATCTCTGAGTTTTCAAAGTAAGCCATCTGTAATGTCGTCGCCCGATTGGCGGCTGGTGTAAGATTGATGTAGAGCGAACCCTGGACGACCCGGTGAGCGTCAAGGTAGATTCAAGCGCTCCGGCTGCCGGCTTCAATGGGTCTCAAAGCTGCACCCAGACTCTACCCCATTTGGCTTTCGAGGTTCAGTCAGACGAGGGTTCAAATACCGAATGCCGTAGCGCACTATTGCTTTGTAGCATCCTGTATACGTCGTCATATTTGTCCCTATAGTGTCCCGTTTATAGGTCCACGTCCATCTCTCTGCGCGTATTCAGCCGTGGCTGTTAGTCTGTTTTCGAGAATTCCAGGGCAAGTGCTGACGTTTCCCGACATGATACGATAGGTGGCACACTCGTACCCCGAGGTGTCGTAAAAACAGTTTTATACCGTAACAATACCCACACTACAACACCACTGTTTTAAAATAACGTTTTTGGTATCATTTTATATGAAAACAATTCGACAAATCGTCAAATATTTGCGCTAATATTGGTAACATAATAACTTTTACTTTTCAGTGTTAACACAACATGGTATGATATGCAGTGACAATCAAAATGTTTGAGCAAAACAGCTGTGAATTTCCTTAACGTGTAATCAGCTGTTACCACTCTTTAAATGTTGTTTCGAACATATGCTTTAATTTAAAAAAATCATGTGTACTTGCCTAATAGCCTGTAAGGGCAATTTTTGTATTTTCGCGTTTTCCCGCCTCATTTAAGTTCAATTGGACAATTTAAGTTTACAAACTTCCGCTCTTTACCTTTCAAATATTAGCGCTTTCCCGCATTTGTTAGGATTTTTGGGCAACGTTCTACGTAAATGTAAATCGGTAGTGACATCTTGTTCTATTACCCGTCGTTCAGCCGTAGAATTATGTAGATATAAAGTTTTATATTGTACTGCCTCACTCTTTTAATTCCCTTCAAGTGTTTCGATTGTTCGCCTAAAGAGACCCACACATGTAGCGTTTAAAGTTAATTCAGCTGGCGTCTTATTGTCCCGGTATTACGAACCAGCCTGTTTGGGCATTTCATGATAAATCGCATGTTGGCTAATGAACAATCTGATGCAATTTGTTAATTGGGAAACCAAATGGGGGTTGCATAAAAGAAATAAACTAGGGACTAGGGACAGCGGCCTCGAGGTGCTAAGGTGCCTTTTAAAGAAGTTGAATTTAATTGTGTGCCTTCTGAAGCCGTGGTATGTGATTATTAAACTTGTGAGCTGTTGGGTTTTGTGGCAATTCCTGCCTCTCCCCGTCGAGATGGGTGCTAGCTTATCGGAGTTTAAGGAGCGAAATAATGTATTAGCGGCCAAAGAATCCTTATCGAGAAGTTTGCGAAGCTTCCATTTTGCGTCATCTGATTTAACTTCAGAATTCTTAAGTGGACCAGCTTTTCCTTAAAGAGGCGCCTTACGTCGAATTTTTCAAGTGAAGTTTACGTCGATTATTTACACTATGGGGGATTAATAACGTTAGACTTAGGCAAATGGTAACCCTTGTACCGTATTTATGCAGTTGCTGACGTCGCCGGACGCTGGCAGCTTCGATGGACATCATTTAGCGGTTCCCATTGGCGTAACTAGGATTTTTGGCTGGGAAAGGCCAGGCCTCCCCAAACAACCATCGCCAATACCTATATATATCTATGAAAACGTGAGTTTGCATAGAATTACTTGTTACTTTCTATTTTTTCTTCAGTAGAGTTGAAGAAAATATTTTCTTGAAAAACGTTAATATCCTCTTCATTGTTATTGTGATTTATTTTTATCATAATATCTTGGGCTTGCAACTGTAAAAATTCAAGCAGTTAAAAGTTAGTTACATTCGTCAATACCACAAAATTCTGTTTGCTACAATGCCGTAACTATAAAATTGGAATCTTCCTTAAATTACCAAGTATATCGTACAAGTATAATTTGAAAACAAGGTTATGAGAAATAAAACTATATTTTCAAGAACAAGATACTTACACATTGCACAAAAACCATTCGGCAAATAAAATCAAATTACTTTATTATTTTATAATAATAAAAAAACATACTTATCTGCAAACTGTGATAGGAGCGTCCCTCAGTTTTATTTCTTGCTTGTATATCTGGAAATGCATTTGTTGCTTTATATATGTCTATAGTTTTTGCTGCGTCATTCTCTATAGGCGGAACAGTGTGATTTCTGAGAATTTCTTATTATTTTCAATTTGTGTATGGGCTTCCTGTATTTACATTTTCATTTCTTTGCTATCTCTGTCTGCGTTTAATTTTAAGATTTTAAAAATAGTACTTTCAGTGTGACGTCGATATCCTTGCATTTGTAATTTGTTAAGTTGCTGGACGTTTTTTTTAATTACGCTAATTATTGAGTCAGGAGATCCTGAGTGACAGCTGAAGCCCCATTCCCCTTAATGCAGTAAGTAGAAGACAAGTATGTTTTGAACTCGTCTGTTCAAAAATTTTTCTAATTAATATTTACATATGGTAGAGGAGTTTAACGAGGTTGGCAACTTATTTTGTTTCCACAGTACAAAAAGAGATGCACAATTTAAAAATGAGAAAGATGAACATTTGTGTACAAACTCTATTTTTAGCAAAATGCTTGCTATACTGCCGAAACCCTATTTTTGATGTTTATTATTACAGAGTAGCCTATATGTCATCTTGAAGGTAAGAAAATTGGCACAGTTTGGTTAAGATTCTATAACATATACTTTTCTACAGTTTTTTTATGACAGTCGAATACAATAAACGTATAGGCCTATTTTATAAACAATCGTTATATTACCATTCATTGGCTAACTATAATCGTTCGGAGCTTCAGTTACGATATTGCCAACGATTGGGACAAACATGTTATTTTCTAAGCATCATCGTTAAGCATCGACCTTTAACGCTTTTTCGAAGATATAAACTTTTGATTTTAGGACGAATAGTATACCTGCAGCTTACTTCGTTGTTGAGAAATTTACTGATTTTGCAGCGTTTTGACAGTTGACGTTTAAAATGTCCTTGTGTATTTCAAAATTCAATTAAACTGTATTCTTATTTATTTCGAAGATTTTCAAATATCAAAAGTAGTGAGGTACTAAAATTTTTCGATGTAATGACGGAAGATGAAAATCAGAATGAGTGCAAAGGAAAACGCGCCAGAAAGATCACTCCCACATTTCTGGGAAATCTTATATGATTTTATCTACGAAAATGTATAAAATTGCCATTTAGTTGGCAGTTTTAAGTTTGTAAAATGACTGTTTAATAACATGTTTTCATTAGTTTACGTCGTCAGTACTAACGTGCTTAAAAAATTTCATTAGGCACGTTGTTAGTAGCAACGTGTTTTAAAATTTTTAAAACACGCAAAATTACGACCGGTTGCTGGTAATCCTAATTTACATTTCATTTTTTTATATTTACCGTGTTTTCTAGATTCTATCGTAGATAAAATATTGTACGATACACATGCGTAAAGAGTAGCTTTACGCACTTGTATCGTAAATTACTATTAGGCTAAATGTTCCAATAGAATGTTGAACATTTCATGGGGCTCTTCCTGACTTCACTTGTTAAAACATTACTGTGCTAATTTCTACTTGACAGCGGTTTAAATTTAGATTTCCGTCTTATTCAAATAGTTGCATGCTCCTGCGGTTCCACGTGCTGACGTAAAACGAAGTCAAGGTCACGGACATTTTTTGTTATTGTACAGCATATTTACAATCTGTTGCAACGAACAATAAGTAAATGTTGTGTCATATCGACACTAAACTACGTACAAACTTGCTGAGAACAATCCAGTGATAGTTCCCTTGAAACGTCTTAAGCTTCTAGTACCGTCATTGTACAAAAGATGAGACGCTAGGTCATCAGGCTGCATTAGCACTTTGTTCTGTAATCTTTGTAGGATTTTAATATTAGAGGTACTGGCAGTACCACACAGTTGTATACCATTCGTCCAAATGGGTCAGATAATAGTATTGTATAATAAGAGTTTATTTTCCATCTTCAACTGGGATTTTCTGTCAATTAACCAGTAGGTAGGTACATTTGACTAAATGCACGTCAGCCGTCGGTCTAGATACATACCCAGATATTTTATGTCTTTAGTTTATGGAATGCGGGTATTGTTAAGTGTTACCGGTGTACATGTACCTCGTCTCATGGTAAACGTAACATGTGATGACTTGGATTTGTTAGCTTGAATTTTCATTTTCTTATCCAATCTTCCACTAGACTTAAGTTGTACCGCAAGTTTTAGATGAAACAGCAGGGTTGGTATCTGAAACTAATATAGCCGTATCGTCGGCAAATGTAGCTGTAGTTGTTAGATTGGTTGTGAGTATGTCGGCTGTACATCTTGTATATAAAACTGGGCCAAGTACACTGCCCTCAGGGACTCCAGAGGCGATGGGGTGCAAATCTGATAGCGCTTCTCTCTGTTTAACCAGGAACTATCTGTCTTCCAGGTAGGATTTGAAAATTTCATAAATATGATGCGGTAATGCTTTTTTCAGTTTATAGTGTAGACCTTGATGACATATTTTGTCAAACTTCTGTTTGACATCTCACTCCGAAGCAGTATCCCTTCTTTTATTTTATATGTTTATTTATAAACAAGGCCGAACCAATAGCGACTGATTTAACAGATATCCAATAATAGGTCGGCTCTAAATGGGCATAAATGGAGAAAGTGAAATGTAAATCGTAGATAACATCTAGTTACTTTACGCTAGAATTATTCTAAATATTAGTGAAAATGGTATCTAAGATATTTAAAAATTATTATAAGTCCTAACTAGTCGAATAACAGGCGAGTTTAATTGAAAATTAGTACTGCATTGATTGTGCCAAAACAAAGATGATTGACGAACTGGATAGGATGGGATTTTTATATAAAATCGAGAAATAATAGAAATGTTATTGTAATAACTTCCAATAAATTTATGAAGTTCTTTGAGATCTATTATATTTCTTCTGTATTCCAAAATCAACATGTCACACTGCGTCAGTTGTTATATATAGTCCATTTTTCCCTTTGTTCTAAAACAAACTAGATTTAGAAAACGCTTTTGAAATGACTCAATTCGATTTAAGTATTTGGTAAAACGGATTCCAAATGAAACTGCAATATTTTAAATGGGAGGGTACATAGGGAAGTATGAGGTTTTTAGTGCTTCTATGTTTTGAAAGTATTTTGTTGCGCGGACTATATAACCTTACACTTTGTTAGCTTTGCATACGGTTTTTTCAATGTGGGTGTTGCAAGTAAAATTGTTACTCAAAGTGATGCCTAGATCTCGTATGCTGGTTACTATGTTAAGAACGGCATTGTTTAATGTGTAGTTAAAAGTTATAATGGACTTTATTCGAAAGAAGAAAATTTTGTGACACTTTTGAATATTTAAAATCATTTTGTTTTTGCAGCATAGAGCAGATATGAAGATTTAAAATTGAAAGTTAAATCATTTATAAAAGCAATAAATAGCGTAGGGCTGAAGTGAGATCCTCAAGGCACGCCCGAGACCGTTCCAATGTCTTCAGATTTGTATCCTGTTGATCACTACACTGTTTTCGTCCCACCAGATAAGATTGAAACCAATTGAATAGTGTACCCGATATTCCAAAGCCTGCTAATTTTTGGATTAGTATTGATAGATTTACTTTATCGAAATCCTTAGAAAAATCGGTGTAAACTGCATCGACTTGAGATCTCTTACTTATAGCAGTTACTATAAATTCAGTGTAGTAGAGAAGATTACTCGACACTGATTTGGCAGGAAAAAAAACGTGTTGAAATTGTGAAATAGGATTTTTGATATGACTTAAAATGTGCTATTTACTAATGATTCAAAAATTTTACCAGAAATACTTATGTAAGCACATTTTTAGTTATGTATGAACGTACGGCTAATTAGCGTTATTTACTAAATTATGGCTCCACTTATAGATGAGTATTTCAAATGATCCGCCTAAAATTCCACCTGTATTTAAGCATTTCAAATTATTCAGTAGCAAGCAACGTTTTTTGATTGCACTCATTCTGTGTATTTCTGTTTCGGTTTGTTTTCGGTAAGATTATCCACTTGTTGAAATATCGACCGGTCTGCGTTGTGGATTCCTGCATGTTTCTAGCGAGAAATTAAGAGATAGATGCCCTGTGTCCGAGAGAGCGAGATTCAGCTCTTGCACCCACCACTTTTTTGATCGCCGGTCGGAGCGCATTTTTGGAGACAGAATCGATTCGGACGTCTGAAGCAACAGTTGGTTTTTAAATTGGTGCTCCCGTGGCGCTCACCATTCGGGGTGGCGTTCGCGAGGGTTTTTGACGTCTGATTATTGCGTGATTAGAGGCAAACGTTTTGTGCCCTTGAGTATGGATGTGTACCGCTGTTTAGTTATGATTTGGACTCCCGTGGATTCAACGCAAGTTTTCTGTCCCGCCTTGTTTTTGAACTCGTTGTACCGCACGTGGTGGTGCCCGAACGGGCGGCACCCATCTAAGTTACGCCGTTTGGACGAATTTTTTGTAAGAACTCATTAGCAACTTGTCATATTCCGCGAGTCCGTCGCTTGTTGTTCTGCCGTTTTGTGCGGGCTTCGAATTTGGCTCGTTGAGAGAATTATCCCCTAGTTCCGCCGCATCTTCAAGTTGAGTTGGTGTAGCCATTCCCGTCTTTGGTGTCTGCTGCAGTGTCTGAGAACTGCAGCTGATTGCAGTAGCATGGGACATCAATTTGCCGCACAGCCAAGCTTTTTAAAGGTACCGTTTGTACTATTATTAACGTTTAAAGTGCAACTTAAGTGTACAGAGTGATTCGATGAAGTATCGGAAAGTTGAGGTTACGCTGTGGTCGTTTAAATTTTACTGTGTAACTTTTTGCATTTGTCAAACCATTACAGTTGTTTAACTGTCATTACAAATCATTTACCGTCAGTTTTCATAGTTCTGTTTGACTTTATGCAGTAGCATTTGTAATGTGTTACAACTGCAACTTGCTTAGTTGAATACTGCCTTTTATTACCGCTATTTGATTCAATATTTCGATAGTTTGATGTTCATATCGTTTTTCAGTAATTTTAATAGTTGTTGTCGAGTTTACCGAATATTTTTAATAGATTAAGACGTTACGCACTTTAAATAACTACCGTTTACTAACCCATTTCATATTTTAATGTGCATTTATATATATTCAAATATTTTGTTAATACATTTCACGTTAATTTAACTGTGGTTTTCTTTGTTGTTGTGCATGCGATTTGTGTATTGTATTTTACAGTTGTAAGAGGAGTTTTCCCAGTTGTTTAAGTGAATTTTCGAAAGGTATGTCCGATGACGTTGCCGGCTTGCTGACCAGTATACTGCCAAGCGTATTGTTGAAAAGTGAATTCATTTATGCTTCCACTTTTCCTCAGTGGATTTACCTGAGCATATTTTTTAGCGTGTCGAAATTGTGGTTCCGTCTTATCATTTTAGATCTGCTTACCGTTTATTAGGCTGTTGCACTTGTATTATCTCGTGTTGAACTACCCTCTCGCTCCGCTGAAGTTAGTCGGCAAACTCTTTTGTAGCGGGCTGGACAGCGGTCCTATGAGTTACATTCCTGGTTGTGAGTTAGCTTACGCGCTGCTCGTCTAGCATTGGTTCGGCTAATCGTTAATACATTGTTATACCGTTCAAACTGGCACGTGGTCGTAATTAGTATTTTAGCCTGATATCATCTGGCAGTCCATCGGGGTGCCAGGTTTGGTATGTCGTAATTGTCGGTGTATCCCGTTACACTTAGTTGAGCAATAGGCCTGTAATTGCAAATTTTATATTTATCACCGGATTTAAAAATTGGCGCCACGTGTGCTAATTTTCATTGTACGGGGTAAACTCCTGCTTGAAGCGATTTATTAAAAATTAACATAAACGGATAAGCTAATGAGTGTGAACATGTTTTAATGAAATATGGGTGGATGCCATCTGGACCTGGAGATTTGTGTACTTTAATATTTTTAAGAAGGTTTACAATCTCTAGAATATCGTATGTGATTACTTAAATTATCTGTAGTAGTGTATTGGTGAGCAGGACAATTTCTGACAATATTAAAGTAGTTTTCGTACACTGACTTAAAAACTGACAAAAGAGAATAACACAGTCAATCCGGTTATCGGCTTAGGTGTTATTATGATGTAATGTTTTAGGTATTGAATTGTTTTCTATATTTTCTTTAACAAATGACCAGAAACGCTTGTGATTACGTTGTATATTGAGTTCCGAGTCGAGTATATACTTCTTGAACCATTAATTTTTTTAGTTTTTAATTTTAGTTCGGATGCTGGAGAATAATATATAATCTGAAGCATTCTTATAGGTCTTATATTTCTTTCTTATTTTATTTGTTTTACTTGATCAGACCTAAAAGTTGAGTATAAAACCAGATTGGATAGAATTTGTTTTGTGTTCGATTTAGGGGACATTCTTTTTTATGGTATCATTGACAATTTCGTAAAAGTAGCATCGAGCGGATTTATACACTACGACCAGTTCGTAGTCTCAATACGCGGTATATGGTGTGTCATTGTGAGCTTTCCAATACCTGTATTTTGATTCAGGTTTTTTTATATGATATAGAGAGTTTATCAGCAGAAAATTCAATAAGTAGTGGAGGATGCTGAACGTCGATATTTGATAGAGGATAATTTGAAATGTCAGTGATTGATAATGGAAGATTAAAGAAAATTAAATCAAGTAAACGCCCGTTACTATTTGGAAACTTGTTATTTTGATTTAAATTAACTAAGTGCATGCAGTATATCAATTGTGAGTTACTGTTGCTGCTACCACCAACATATTCGACTTCTAAATTTTCATGAATTTGCCACTGGATATCAGGTAAATTATAGTCCCCTAATATAAGAAATGCATATACGGTCGCATAGTGCAGGCGTTCAACGCCTAGTGTACTAGCTGGTAAAAATAGAAACAGTTATTTTAATTTATTTCTAGGTGAGTTTTCTAATCAATTTTTCCAACATTCGAAGTGCTTGCTAGTTTCTCATCAAATTCCATCGCTAAGCTAATCACTATTTGCACTCAACATTCTGCCCAAAATTTGTCTGCAATCAGTAATACTTAAAAGTGCAGTATGAGTTCCATATGTCCCAACTTTGACAAGTCTGTTTCATCCCAGGAAAAAACCATGCAATGTGACAGATATTCCCGGAAAGTACATATGAGTTGCGTTGATTGTCGTGATGAAGACATTCAGCCCTTTACTAGCTCCAAGATTAAGGGATTTAGATTATTTTTCAAAGTGTGCTTGAAACATAATCCTGCCAACGTTGACCCCGAATCAATTTTAACTCTTCTTAAAAAGCAAGCTGAAACAATTGAACAGCGTCTTGCAAGCTTAGAAAATAAATTAATAATTAATTACACAAAAGCCGCCAATGTTGAATTAATTGGAAGCGATGGATAGAATTGCCCGATCAAAAAATTTCATTCTTGTTAGGGTTCCTGAAAATTCTGATTTGAGCGTAACTTCATCTAGTATTATAAACAGTATTGAGCCGGAATTAACTATTAAGGAAGCACCTACTAGGCTAGGAAGAATGGGTACTCGTCCACGTCCTGTTAAAATTGTGTTCGATAATTCTAATGATGCTCTAAAAATTCTGCGGAAAAAGAATAAACTACAAGAATCAACTTTTCAAAATATTAAAATTAAAGCAGATGAAACAGTAATGCAACGAGAATATTTAATAAAAATAAGAGGGGAGTTAGATCGTCGCATTCAAGAAGATAAGCCCCATTAGACGATTAAATATGTCAAAGGGACTCCAAAGATAGTTGAAAAAATCTCAACTTTGCCTATTAGTGGGAACTCTAACGTGGTTTCAAAAAAGTAACTAATCTTTCAGTAAGCCACCTCAATTTCCGTTCTTTACTATTCAGCTTCAATTCATTTTGTGACTACATTAAAAGTATAATTTTTCTGTTATTGCGTTGTCGGAAACTTGGACATTCCATCTGGTGTTGTTAGTATACCTGGGTACAAGCTAATACGCTTCGATTGAATAACCAAAGCTAGTGGTGTGGCACTCTATGTTAAAAACACTTTAAAGTTTTGCGTTATTAATATACACTACGTTTGACTTTACATTTAGAACAATTATGAATATGTGCTACCACAAAACAACTTAAAGTAGCTATAGGGGTTATCTATAAACCTCGGCTAATTCCATTGACAGCTTTTGACAATCTTGAAAATGTACTGGCAGATCTGTTTACTACTATGGATGAAATTGTGTTAACAGGCGCCGTAAATGTGGTTTTTTAAAACCAAGCAACAAACTTTCCTATCTTAATAACATTCTGCATTCTTTTAATCTACATCAAGTTATTAAGGATTTTCCAAGATTTATTGAAACTCCAAACACTTTAATTGATGTTATATGTACAAGCAAAAATCTGTATCTAATTAAACATGGTAGTAAAGACACTCAAAATCTATCTGATCACTGTCTTGTATACTGCCATTTCGATTGTGAAATCAATCAGTTACAGCCTAAGACAATAACAGTTTGTGATTACAGATTTTTTTATGTAAATGAATTTGCTATTGATGCAAATAGAATATCATGGAATTATATTGATAACCTTACTTTAGTTCAGTATAATTTTTTTTCCAATTCTGCTACAGTTACTTTTTTGACATGCATGTTCCATATAGAACTATCGCTGTTACAAAGCCTACGAAGCCTTACATTACACAAAGAATAACACAAATTACTGCCCTCAAGAACAATGCATTTAAGAAATACAAGAAAACGAGATTAGACTCTGCTAAGCAATTGTACAGAGGTCTCAAAAACTATCTGGCTTTTGCGATAAAAGAAGAAAAGTGCGCTTATATTCAAAAGCAGATACTTTTTTTTAAATAACTCGAAAAAATATGGTCGAATTTTGAAGCACGGAACATTCATACAATAAAAGTTAACGAAACAAGCTCAAAAATTATGGATGCTGAAATAATTAATAACTTCTTTTCTACTATGGCTCCCCAGTCTAATTGAAACCATTTTTCGCTCCGCTTAATTGTGTTTTCATTTACCAAATTATTTCAGATCTAACCTGTATATTTTTATTTGTTACTGTAATCAGTTTGAATTTCGAATTATTCAATTTTCCAGTTCCGCTCATTTGGTACCTGTATCAGAATAGTCAAAATTTCCGCTCGTTATCTTTGGAGCGCAGCGTTCGTCTTATCTCTTCTTGCGGCGCGAGGTGCATTTTTCTTCGGCGACTCGAGCTAGCAACAAGCTAATTCCGAGAGACCCAGCTTGTACTTAATTAAAGTTACGAGCATTTTGTTTCGAGAGCTGACAATAAATCAGGTATGATGGGCATTCTATTTTTTGTTATTTTCATATTAATTGGCCGCTCTTAGCTCTTTTATTGAAGTTATTGATGACGGGCAGTTTTTGTCCCAATAAATATTTTCCGAGCGAATATCTCGCCACATTTTGCCTTGCTTCGGCGGCGGGCGGTGAAATCGAGCCTTCCTCCACGTCCCGAATGCCAGCAGCTCAATAATCGACAGCTCCAAGTGCAAATATCCTGCCTGATTTTTGTATAATCCGCAATTGTATGGAAACTCACGGCCGGCGTTATCTTCGGGATTTTGGGGGTAACAGGAGGTTAGTGTGGTGAATCTAATTTAATGCTTTGTATTCAGGATATTAAATTTCTTGTAATCCCGATATCTCGTCCAATATCCGGGTTTAAATAACTTTTGTATTTATAATTCCATAATTCTTTATCAGTGTAATCTCTGCCTTGTTGTAAAAGACGCACCCACGTTTCATGCTATCGGTGACCTGAAATTAAGGTTCTTTTGATTGACAGCGATGTACACATCTCTCTATTTAATTGACGATTTTAATTGATTAAAAACCCACAAAAAGGGTTCTTTCCAATAATGCGTGTGGAAACCTTTCTTAAAGTTTTGCTGCGTAATACTGTAAATTTAAAATATTTGACAAACCAGTTTTACAATTTTTGATGATCACCAAATATTAAACATTTAATAAACCCTATTTAATTGTAGTTTGTTTATTCTTATCGGAGTCATCTTGATTCCTGGCGCCTTTATCGTTTTGTGCTTTGAAGCTACTTGCAGGATGCACAGCTGACTAGAATCCACGATCCAAAAAGCGCCGAATTGAGCTAGTTTGGCCCACGCGGTAAGTGTTAGAAAATTTCAGACCTCCAGCGTGGTAAGCGCAAAAGATCAGTTAATCTGCGTTCTAGCATCTACCAATTTAACTGCTCTAGCTGATTTGACGCAGGTTGGCTCTTTTTTCGTGGCATAATGTTAGCGATGAACATATTTCTTTCTTTAACCGCAAACTTCATCGAAATGCCCAACGTAGTCTAGTATTTGGTGAAATTACCGATGAAGAATTACGAACTACGTTCAACCAAATAAAATCCAATGCTGTTGATACTGATTTTATAAATTTGAAAATACTTCAGATTGCTTTTCCCTACTGTAAAATTGGGCTGTTACCAACAGTAAATTTCTCCTTGACATCTGGTGAAGATCGTGTACCACAAGTTGGTTGCCTATACTAATACAGTGAATGTTCTACCTATTACTCAGTCGGGATTTAGATCTGGTTATAGTACTGCCACAGGTCTCATGAAGATAGTTAATTATTTAACAGTCGCGATGGACAACTCTAAAGTATCGTTATTGGTCTTACTTGATTACAGCAAGGCATTCTATACAATTCACCATCAACTGCTAATTTCAAAACTACACTTTTACGGATGTGATGTGACAGCACTTAAACGGTTCTCAAGTTATCTGGTAATAGAAGTCAACTAAGGATAAACGACCAATTTTTCAGCGAAATTGTTCTCGCTCATGGTGTTTCTCAAGGAAGTATGCTGGGGCCGATACTTTTTGCCCGTTTGACCTCTGATTTACCATCAAATCTGATTCCGACTGTTCCATCCATTTCTACGCGGATGATACGCAGCTTTATTTGGCCTGTGGTTCGCTAAAGATCAATAAATCAATAGAACCACTTAATTTAAATTTATAGCTTTATATCAGCTAAAGTATGTTTTGCCAAAAAATGGTATCTAGTTAATGTCTTAGTAGTGAGTAATTTGGATTATTGTTGTGGAGTTTATTTCCATTACTTAAGCTCATATTTTAATAACAAATTGCAAATTGTTCAAAACTGCGGTTCTCGTTTTGCTTACAATGTTAGTAAAGGTGAGCATACTACGCCATACTACATTGCTCAGAAGGCTTTAAAGTTGGAATATCGCTTTTGTTTACTATTTGCATACTCTCTTTATAAAATCATGAAACGCTATGTTCCACCTTATCTATTTAATTTACTCTGTCAACGTTCATCGATACAAGTAGAGCTTTATAGTATTTCGAAACATTCGACGTCCAAATTTAAAAGTTGTTTCGAGTAAGTATCAGTCCGTTCTCATCATTAATAAATTGTTTCTTTTATTTAAGGAGTGTAATACAATTACTACGTTTAAAAATAAACTTAGAGAAGAATTAGTTTTAATTCAAAGTAGTTTTTTAGAAATATGATTTCGTTTTATTTTGGACTTACATAGTTATTCTTCACAATTTATGTTGGGATTATGAAGATAACCGTTTTCAACGTTTTGCAGATGACTTTCGTAGGTGGTAGCTGCAGTACCATGAGCGCAGCAGATATTAATTGTGAAATTAGAGTGGTTATTTGATAGTCGAATCCACAAATCTTCCGCCGAAGTCTCCCATTGTTGTTGTCGAGTTGTATGTAGTTTTTTCTTAAACAGCAATTAGGACGCTTTCTCCTCTCGTAATGTTATCAGTATAGTTTCTATCACGACGGTAAAGAATATAACGGGAATCAAAGATTTCCGCAGAATCTATGGACTCGCTCAACCAAGTCTCCGTGAAACAGATTACATCGTAATTGTCGATTAAAATTTCGATTTTTACAATAGTTGTTTTCGTTCGTAGTCCTCTAACATTCTGCTGGTAAATAGATATCGCCATTACAAAAAACTAAATCCAACAATAATAAAGATAAACATTGTTTGGTTTTTCTTTACGATATTTGCTATTGTATTTTTTCTAAATTGACTTAATCCACAAAGCACGTGACGTGCCTCATTCTTTTTCTTAGCAAATATGACGTAGTCTTTCACCCAAACATATTTAAAGCCTGAAGGTAGACACTTACGACGAGTAGCAAAAAATATATTTTTCTACTCGCTGTATAGAAAGTCGGCTTTTGCTCCCTAGTTTTAGGAAACAAAACTGTCAATTTCCAACGAGCGGGAGCCAATTTTTATTGACTCCCTGCGGGAGGCAATATTTTTTTGCTCCCGCATTTGTGTTTATGTCACCATGGATATCACACCAAAGCTTTACAACGTTATGTTGGTTTGGAAATTAGACAAAATGTCACTACAGAAATCTAGAGCCATAATAATGATTTCCTAAAGCAACATTTTTGAAATTTCGAGCTATAGAACACGCCTTCGAAGAAAATATCACATATATATCACTGGAGCAAAGGTTCATTTCCTCCTTTGTGTGTTTAAATTCACAAGCGGGAGGAAATGAATACCTTTGCTCCCTAGATATATAAATAGCTATTTTATTACCTGGCGACAGATGCTCGTTTATATAGATGCGTTCATTTGAGTTGAATCCAATTTATGATGCATTGAGAACACCTTTTCTCTTAAATGACTGAAGTAATGCCTGTTTCACTTGACGGGAAAGGAACTTCACAATTATGTTTTTTGGCTTCGTAGAATTATTAATAAATTTTCCCACACGATGACAGACTTCAAAGTCTTCGGCCTTGACGTTGCACTCCAGAGCGGAACTTATTTTGACTATGACATTCGTTACATTTTCGGTTGAAAATTCAGGAATGCCTTGCACCTAAAGATTATTTATTCTAGAGTATTGTTCAAGATGATTTAATCTCTCATTGATTTCTTGTACTTCAACCTTCAAGATAGCGTTTTCGCGTTGAAGATTTTCAATTATAGAAATTTTGTTTGAGAATCCTTTCATGCAGGAATCGAAGTCATCAATCTTGTTCGAGCAACATTTTGCTGATTTTAGCAGATCAGATTGTAGACTTTATATTATCGAGGTTTCCTTGAACTTTGTTTACGGCCTTCATGACTTGCTGTAGTGTTATTGTTTCAGAAGAACTTGCTTTTAAATCCGATTTGTTATCTGAAGGTGTTAATTGTTCATTACACTTCGAGCATTTTCAAATTATCCCCAAATTTGAAAATATTACAGGTGATAGCTTAATACACGTAAAGTGAAACAGCTGTTTTCATGTTCCCGCACAAGGGACTGCATCCTTTTTCATGCGATCTGTAAATTGCTTGCATATTCCAGTCAGGCATTTTGCTGATAACTTTAACGTTATTTTATCACACACAAAACAAGTAAGAAATTTAAAATGTCTATTTCGGATACTATGATCAAAATATAAACACAAAAATTATAAGCTGGAATTTAGTTGAGCGGTTAATTGCTATTTGTTTAGAAAACCATCAGGAGCACTCTATAACACATTCGCCTTCTATGAATTCTACGACAATATCTGACCATATCATTGATTATTTTATGAACAATTCTGTTCCGTCGTACTATATTGACTTCGAAACCCAAACTGATGGTTTGGTATGAGTTTTCTCTCTTCCAGTATTGGCTGAAATCGTTTTCGTAGTAATTTTTCAAGCAGTTTGGATAGCACCGGCAACAGACTGATGAACCGATATCATTTTACGCTCTTTAAATTTTTCCCCGGGTTTGGGATCATAATTATTTGAGCTAATTTCTATTGATTGCGAAAATAATTCAGTCTGAGTACGGCATCGTATATAAATGTTATAGCTGTTAGACATTTGGATGTGATTTCTTGCAACCTGGTGTCTTTTTTGGGTTAGTTTCTAGCAGAGCTCGCTCAACCTTTAATAATGTGAATTTTTTAATAGGTAGTTCCATTTGCAATAGCGCTTCTACAAAATTACAGATTTCGCTTTCTTCATCTGGACTCAGCTGTGAAGGAAAGGGTGTATACACTTACAAAAGCTGTGGTCGTTTCATTTTCCGAGTGGCTTTCCACAAGGAGTAGTCTGTAGCTTCCGTCGCTGTGAGGTTACTGAGACATTCCTGAATCGATTGGTTTTTAATATGCAACAGTAATTGCTTGAGATTGTGTGCTGCCTTGTTAAACTTTCTTTTATCTTCTACCGAACGTGTTATTTGCAGTCTATTACGTAACTTGCGTTTCTCTGCTATTTTTTCCTGCACTATTATTGGACATACTTCTTTGATTTTCGCTTCATGTGCGTCAGGGCTTGCTTGCCAAGCTGCTTTTTGTATTGTTTTTGTAATTTCTTTAAGTACATTATCCATACCTTCTATAATCTTTAGCGATACATCGAATTTGACTAGTTCATCCAAATATGTTTTGAACACTTCTCAATCAGTATGCTTAGAGTTTAGCGTTTGTTGTCTTTGTTTCTGATAGAAATATGAATACATGATTACTATGACAACATAGAGATCTGAGGAAAAATCTAATGTTTGAGTTTTACATTTTTACCTCCTTTTACACTAAAGGAAGTATTGGATTCACCCCAAAAAATCTAAATTGAGTTTTTTAACAGATTTTCACGGTTTAGAGTCCCCTGAACCCAAAAAACATGTTTTTGTTCATTGGTCTGCCTGTCTGTGTGTGAACAGAATATCTCAAAAACGAAAAGAGGTATGGCGTTGAAACTTCATATATAAGTTTTGTGTATTATCTAGATGCGACATCAAGCGTTTGAAGGAAATCTCATAACCGGAAGTATGGTGTTTACTCTTTTGTGATTTTACAGTTTTTTTTCGATTTTTTCTAAAATGACTTGAACGATTTTTTTCAAACTTTACATTTTTAATGTGTATTGATGCGAGAAAATTTGTCTCTTCAGCTAACACTCTATTTTGTAAGACTTTGGAATTAAAATCGCCGCCGGAAATAAATCTATTTCCCAACGTTTTAAAATAATGCTCATTCTGCTGCTTTTTATTATTAAGCTTGGGCGGACAGTATACAGCAGGTATAACCAACGAACCTATGTGGTCCAGTATAGCGATGCTCATAACTTGTAAGTAATCGCATTGATACTGTTCTAATTCATTATGTTTGATATGTTGTCCAATAGTTGCCGTTCCCCCTTGCGCTATTCCGCTAAGGTGTGTTCTATAATATATGCAGTAGTTTGGTATTTTAATGTGGGTTTTATTTGAGACATGTGCTTCCGATTTTAACATAATGTCAATTTTGTTCAACTGTACAAAGTAGGAAATATCCTGTGCATGTTAGCACAGGCCGTTGGCATTCCATATTGCAACTTTAAGGCTCTCCGTACACTGCTCCGACGCGACTGCAACTCGATTACGATGCAACTACGACATACCTACGATGCGCTCGCGACGGCAACTCGTGTTATGCACATCAGAGCAATTTTGTTCATAATCTGCTGCTTAAATGCTTTCGAATGACGATGATGATGACGTGGTTGTAGCTTACGAATACATACGAAATAAGGACAGGAAACCGAAATGGAGGTTCACGTTCACCCCTATATCAAAAATAATAAAAAGTGCAATACTTGTATTTCGTCGCAGCAAGAGAGCTCTCCCAACATGAGCAAAATCATGCTACCGAATGTCAAAAGAGAGCTTTAATGTATTAGTGGAAAAGGTTAAGTCGTCGATTGAAAGACGCGGCTTCAATACAAGGATATTTTTGTACTAGTTTGACATTCCTTGCATTTTACCCCGCAACTCCAACGCAACTAATCGCTTCGCGATTGGCACTGACAGTCGCGAGCAATTATTTTGTGCAAGTTGCATCGAGATCGCATCGCAATCGCAGCAGTGTGTAGTGAAGTACATAAACCCATAGAACAATCGCCACGCGATTATCGCTTATGAGTTTCTTGTCAGTTGCGTCGCAATCGCATCGTCTCAGTGAGCGGACGGCCTTAGTAGTTCAGTCATTACGCCAGTTTGTTGACAATAGTGGTTAATAGATTTAGCATCGTACTCATTTGTTTCATTAGTTTTTTCTATCATGCTTTGGACTTGGAGTTGGAAGGAATTCATTTGTTTGTTGTGGTGTATTGTCTGTGGCACATTGAGTAGTATTATTAGTGTACCGTATATCATGGAGACTCCCTGTTGTTTGTTGAGCATAAGTTACTCCAGGTTGAACCATTCTTGTTGGAATTTGGTTAATCTTCTAACGCAATGCTGGGTAGAGCTTCTGTTGTAGTTGTTTGTGGACCCAACGCCCTCTGTCGTTAACAGGGTGATTATCATTGCAATTCACGCACTTTACTTATTACTTTTGCTTTTCTTTTACATTCGTTTGTTGCGTGATTTTCTACACATTTAACGCATCTAAACCGATGGGAACAATAGTTTTTAGTGTGCCCGTACCTTTGACATTTGGAAATTGCCCAATTTCCCTTTTCGCATGCGATGCTTCAAATTGCGGCACACAGTTTTAAACGGGATGCGGAAAGTTTGTTCCCCACATTTCGTACCCGGAAACTTCGTTCCCGACCGAGCTCAATTTGTCTCCTAGATTACAGGGTGTTGAAAAACGAGTGCTGCGATCGGAATACAGTTAAAAAATGAAAGATATTTTAATGTATTTATTTATTATAATAAACTTATAAGAACAAAGTAAATTGTATTTATTAAAAATTACAGTTTAATCTAAGTATCTTCCTGATATTTTGTATAGGACCATAATTTCTCATTCTGGACAACTTTTCTTACTAATATTTTGCCGTATCATGAACAAAAAGGGTAGTTTACCAGAAAAGAAAATAGTTTTTGCTTAAATGTCAAGGCCGACTTGTTTTTGAAAAACTGAAAATTTTCTTAAAATTCTCTACAAACCAAGCTGGAATTATAATTCCTATAACATTTGTATGTAAAACTAAAAATAAAATTTAATTCCCTCTTGTAAACTCATACTGTATACGGAGGACATACCGTATATAATTCTTATAAGTTTATTATAATAAATAAATAAATTAAAATATCATTCATTTTTCCAAATGCATTCCGATCGCTGCACTCGTTTTTCAACAACCTGTAATCTAGAGGACAAATTGAGCTCGTTCGGGAACGAAGTTTCCGGGTACGAGATGTGGGGAACGAACTTTCCGCAGACCGTTTTAAACTAACTTAACGTTCTATATTTCTTTACTATTTCCCTTGTCTGCAGATCAATAAAAAACATAGGTAGAAGATCTTTTGTAACGCGATGTTTATTATTCTATGTGTTGATTACATGGTGGCCAAGTGTTTCTAATTCTGCTTTTAACGATTTCAAGTCTGACGATGGATGCAACTGTTTAAAAACAACACAAGAATTGCTGTCTTGCTTGGGTTTGAATATGTGAAACTCACTGTTACGTTCTTTAAAAATGTTAATGATTGCATTATATTTTTCTTGAGGTTTTGGTTGAATTTTTATCTGATCATTGCAAGTTGTTGTAAGAGTAGGTACAGTTATCTTTTGATAGGCCTTCTAGCACCTCCAAAAGAAGTTTGATGTTTTTCACTCGTGACACAAACATCGGCGGTGGTTTTGGTTCATTATTGTCGTTTGATTCTTTGTCATGCTCCATACTCTCGTCTTCTGTTGTTAATTTTTCATATCTATTATAAGTTTGAGTAGGATTACTTTGCCAATAACGTTTTTCATTATCAGCATTTGTCAATTCTGGACTAAGTAATCTTCTTTTATTGCTGTGATTAACAATTTTCCAATCATATTCCTTTCGTGACGCCAGTGGTGGGAATTGAACATTCGATATTTGCTGTTGATATTGTTGCTGTTGTTGGTTTACCCAGAGTTGACTGTAATACATGGTATTTGGCATATTCATTTGTGGTATTGATTGTGTGTACGCCCCTGGTTGTTGGCTCATTTGCATTTGGGAATTGCAGTCATAATTGGAAGGTACTTGTGAATATGGTAATTGCAGCCTTGTAAAGTGCTGATTGAATGCCATTGTGAATTAACAAGATGGCAAGAATCAGAAATAATATAAAATAAGATTAAATTAAATTTAGGATTAGAACCTCGTCCTGGCGGCCTTCACTTACTTATTGTGTGACACTTGATATCACTAGCGCACAGACACGACCTTACACTTTGAAAATCATATGCGAACTACGGTTGCAAAAAGTACATTTTGCCTGGTAATTTTTGTTTGAATTTTTTTAGAATGATAATGAAAAAGTTATAGCCAAATCGTGTTACTTTTTCCTCAGCATGTATATAATTACGGCTGTTGAATTTAAGTTAACAGCTAACATGATATGTTTTTCGGACTTTTTCCACTGTCCAGGATTTAAATCACACAACGTTTCGGGAGTTTTGATCTACTCCCGTCTTCAGGTGTTCCTGGTTAGTCCTGAGAAGGACTGATATTGTACGTTTTTCAACGTAAAGTTGTGCCTCCCCCGGGGTTTGAACCCGGGACCTCTGATCGCTAGTCTGCCACTCTAACCACTTGGCCACCAGGGCGGTTAGTGGTTAGAGTGTTCAAACCCCGGGGGAGGCACACATTTACGTAGAAAAACGTATAATATCAGTCCTTCTCAGGACTAACCAGGAACACCTGAAGACGGGAGTAGATCAAAACTCCAGAAACGTTGTGTGATTTACACCCTAGACAGTGAAAAAAGTCCGAAAAACATATCATAATAGACCACTGCCAAAAAATGACATTCAGAAATAAGCAGCTAACATGCTTCACTTGAACATCCTCTGCTTACATAACTTGTGGAACTATAAAATAACCTCTAAATTTGCATTATCATATGTTATCAGACAAAAAGTGTACATCATAATTCAAAATTTTTTTTTTTTTTATTTAGAAAACAAGCCGCATCAACCATTTGGGTTATTAGCGGCGGTACAGTACATGATTATACTTAATTTACATTTTTCCTGTTAAGTTAATATCTGTTAAAAATTGTATAATATTACTGATGTTACATTGTTCATTCAAAAGATCACTTAAGTTTGTTGCGATATTGTTCTTTTTGCGGTGTTCATCATATTTTGGGCAGTCTGTTAGGAAGTGTTGAACGGTTATGGTTACTTGACATCGATCACAGATGGGGGCATCATTTCGGGTAAGTAGATGTTGATGGGTGAGTTTTGTGTGCCCGATTCGAAGACGGGAGAGTATGACTTGTTCGCGTCTATTAGAGAGTTGTTTTTTCCACGGAAGCACTTTTATTTTAATCTGTCTAAGTTTAGAATTAGATTGTTCCCACTCATTTTGCCACTTTTCACGCACTGCGTTTTTAATATATTGTTTTAGATCACTGTGAGTCGTTAACGGGGTAGTGTTTTCTGTGGATGTGGATGCCTCGCGTGCCAGGTTATCAGCCGATTCGTTACCATCAATTCCGATGTGAGACGGTACCCACACAAAAGACGTCTGTATATTTTTTATGTTGAGGTTGTGCAGTTCTTCTTTAATTAATTTTATCAACGGGTTGCTGGGATACATTTGTTTTATGCTGTGAATTACACTTAGAGAGTCTGTGATAATGATGTATTTTTGCTGTTGTTGTTTGCTAATGTATTGTAGAGCTTTGTATATCGCGTAGGCTTCTCCCGTGTATACACTGCAGACTTTAGGTAATTTGTATCGGCAGCTTGTAGATGTAGGGAAGAAAGCAGCGCCAACTCCATTTTCAGTTTTGGAGGCGTCTGTATATATTTCCGTATATAATGGGAACTTGTTAAGGATTTCTCTGAAGTGCATAATAACGATGCTTGGATTGGTTTCCGATTTTTGAAATCGGGTCAAGTCACTATTGCAGTTAGGGAATTTCATGATCCATGGTGGTGTTGATCCTTTGTTTGATGGGTAGGTGTCTGGAAAATTAAATTGAAGGTCGCTTCGGAAGTTGTTTACTCTGTGGTAAAATGGTTGGTCTATATGCGGTTTGTTTTTATAGATGTTAGAAAAGCGGTCGGAGAAGACATTATGGCAAGTGGGGTTTTCTGGTGTAGTCGATATTGAGGATGCATACGATAAACTTAAATACTGTCTTCTAAGATGTAGGGACGGTTCGCCAGATTCGCAGTATAAGCTTTCTTTTGGACTGGTGCAATATGCTCCTAGGATTATTCTAATTGCCTTATTGTGGATGGGGTCTAGTAATTTTAGTTGCGATTTTTTTGCAGATGCATATACTATGCTACCATAATCCAGTTTTGATCTGACTAGGGATTGGTAAATTTTCTTTAAAGTCAGACAGTCTGCACCCCAATTATTGTTACTCAATGTTTTTAGTAAATTTAGACTGGATAAGCAGGATTTTTTTAATTCTGAGATGTGTGCTTTCCAGTTTAAATTTCTGTCGAAGATCATTCCCAAAAATTTTATTCTTTCCACAAATTGTAGGGTGGTTCCTTGAAAGTTCAGTTCTGGGTTGTTGACTCGAGATCTTTTTGAGAATAAAATGCATTTCGTCTTCTCCGTTGAAAATTGAAACCCAGTTTCTTTGGACCAGTTTTCAATATCTTCAATGCATTGTTGTAGCTTGGCTTTGATTGTTTGTATGCTTTTGCCTTTCATGTACAGAACTAGGTCATCTGCATATAGTCTATATTTAGCCGGATGCGTGCAGTTGTATGCTATATTATTTATAGTGACCAGAAAGAGTGTTACACTTAGGATGGATCCTTGTGGGATTCCATTTGCTTGGTGTTTTCTTTCTGAAAGTATCCCGTTAACGCGAACTCTAAATGAGCGGTTTTTTAAAAAGTTTTTTACAAATCGTAGCATATTACCTTTTATGTCCCATTCTCGTAGTTTTTTGACTATTTGGTATTGCCAGGCTGAGTCATACGCTTTATTTATATCAAAGAAGATTGCTAGGCATTTCTGTTTGTTGGCGAAGGCTTCATGAATGTCAGCTTCCAGATCTATTAGATTATCAGTTGTGGAGCGGTGTTTTCTAAAGCCGCTTTGAAATGGTGTTAAAAGTTGTTTGTGTTCAAGGGTCCATGTTAGTCTTCTGTTTACTATTTTTTCTAGTAGTTTGCACATTGAACATGTAAGGGATATTGGTCTATATGATTCTGGTTTAAGTTTACTTTTATTTTGTTTGGGTATTGGTATCACAAACGCTTCCGACCACCTGTTGGGAAATATGTTTCGAGTCCAAATGACATTAAATATATCTCTTAAATGGTTTTTTGCGTTTGGCGGAAGGTGTTTTAAAAAAGAGGTAGGGATGTCATCTGGTCCAGGGGATGATTCTTTTGAAACCTTTAGCGCATCCTCAAGTTCGTCTAATGATATTTCCTTGTTGATATCATCGCTTTCTCCTCCGGCGCTGTCTATGGCTATACTTTCCTGTCTGATTTTGTATTCACGAAATCTTTCACTGTAGTTTCTGTTACTGGAGTAGGTTTCATATGTGTCTGCCAAGAGGTTAGCTATGTCGCCGCTTTCTGTTACCATTTGTCCGTTATTCTCCAGTACACTGATTCCGCTGTGTGTGTTCGCTCCCACTATTCGTTTGACTTTTTTCCACACTGCTGTTAGGGGGGTAGTGTTATTGATGCTGTTAACATATTTTTGCCAGGATTCTTTCTTGCTTCTTTTAAATGTGTATCTTACTTTTGCTCTTGCGTTTTTAAACTTAAGTAAATTTTCTTGGGTTTTGTGACGTTTATAGCGGTTAAAAAGGTGTTTACTCTTTTTTACGGCTTCACTACAGTCCTTGTTCCACCAGGTTACTGGATTACGTTTAGTCATGCTCTTAGTTTTGCCAATATGTTGATGTGCTGCTTCTAGGATAATATTTTCGAAGTTTCCTAAGATTTGGTTAATGTTGTTAGATATAGAGTCGTTTTGAAGTTGGTTTATTTGATGTTCGATTAAGTTTGAGAATTCTGACCAATTAGCATTCTCCAGTTTCCATTTTGGGAAATGATTTGCTTCCGGAATATGTGTTAGTTCATTCTGAATTTTAATAGGGTGATGATCACTATCATATAGGTAGGGTAAAACATTCCACGATAGACAAGCTGATAGGCTGGGTTCGCACATTGATAGGTCGATTGCTGATGATTCTCCGGTAAAGGCGTTAAATCGTGTCTTGTCCCCATTGTTTAAGAGATTAAAGTTGGAGTTGTCGATAAAGTTTTCTATTGTTCTACCTCTAGCGTCTGTATATTCTGAGCCCCATATTGTATTGTGTCCGTTAAAGTCCCCTAATACGATGCGTGGTGCTGGTATTTGTAAGATTATATTGCGTAGGTCTTCAGTAGAGACCACTTGGTTCGAGGGGATATATATGTTGCAAATATTAATTTTCTTAGAGTGTGTTATGGATATAGCCACTGCTTCTAAATTTGTAACTAGATTAATGTGTTGAGCTGTGATATTATTCTTAACGTATATTGCAACGCCCCCACTTGCATGTTCCGCTCCGTTTCTGTCCTTGTTGTAACAGGTGTAACCTTTTAGCTGGCGTTTGTGCGTGTCTTTAAAATGAGTTTCTTGGAGGCATATGATTGAAGGCTGGTGTTCTGACAGAAGGTATTGTAATTGTTCTAAATGGGTGTAGTACCCATTTAGGTTCCACTGAATTATCGAGTTGAATTTTAAAAAATAATGATAATAATAATTTAGGGCGGGCGATTCGGTACTAAGCAGTACTTGACTGCGAATAATCACTTTCTGTATCCGAACGGTTGCCATCAATTCCCTCTAGTTGTTTTTGTATCTTATTTCTGATTTTGGTGCATTTTGTTTTCATGTGTCTTTGTGTAAAGTACGGGTAAAGTTGTGATAGCATTACAACCAGTGCGTGAACGTCTGATGTATACGTTTTAGCAACGCTTAGCGGGTCGGGTGATCCTTGCACGTTTTCAAAAAAGTCTGATATTTCTTCGAATGTTAGTATCATTGGTGAGGATTGAGATTCAATAAAATGCTTAATAGGTATCATGGATTCCTTATGGCTGCTAATTTTAGGTTTTTTGACCTCACGTTCTTTCGGCTTTGGAAATAAAACTTCATTGGTTGGTTCCATTATAGGTGGGGTAGCTATTTCGGCTAAGTTTCTTTTTGGCGGTAACTGTTTTGGGCCTTTTGGATCTATAGGATTTGATTGGGGTTGTAGATTTTCGGTATCTGCTTTATTGTGTGGTGGATCTATTTGGTTTTGGTTTTGGGTGGTGGGTCTTATGGTGTCGATTTCAATATTTTGTGTCGGGCATTTTGCAGCTATATGCCCAGACTGTTTACACACGAAACATGTTAACCTATCTTGGGAAAGGAATATTCGGTATGATGTGTCTTCGTGTGAAATCAGAATTGACGCTGGAGGTGAAATACTTTCATTTGGAGCTATGTAGACTTGTCTGCGGAAACTAAAAATATGATTGTAATCTGGATTTGATGCTCCTATTTTTAGAAATACGATTGGGGAGAGTAATTTTAACCCTAGTTGTCGCAGTGCTTTTTCAATTACCTCATGGGGTATGGTGGGGCATACGTTTGACATTATTAATTTTTCTGCTGGTGTTACTAATCTTCGGGCCTCAAGTTTTTGTCCATTAATCTCAATGTTACGGTGTTCTGTCATAACTTTATCAACAATTGCTGTACTCGATAAATAAACACAGATTCTATTGTTAGAAATTCTTGATGAAAACAATATGTTTCTCGGTGATATTAATGAACCTAATGCTTCTAAATATTCTTGTAATTTGGTTCCATCTATTGATGGAAAAATTATTGCCTGTTGTTTTGTTGGAAATCGGGAGGAATTTTGAGTGCTGACAGCTGTTGAGTAGGTCATTACAGTGGGTGAAGGTTGAGTTAAGATATGGGAGCTTCTGTAGTCAGAAGTCCCTTCTTTGTCTAAGCTCATATTAGTTTATGGAGCGCGATTTCGAAACGACATGCCGCGCTTGCTCCGGTTCTGTAGCTCTTCTGCGCTGGCTTGTGCGCCGTCCTCGGCCGTATTTGTTGCCAGTGATATCAATTAATGGCCAATATTTATATACTGATAAATTAAACAGCGAGTGGTTTTGTACTTACTGTGCAACTGGTGTGAGCACAATATTATTTAAAGATTCACTGTGCAGTTATGACAGTTTTTTAAACGATATTAATATTGTTATTAAACGTTTATTTACAGCACTCCGGTCATATGTTTGTTTACCAAACGTCAGGGCCGAACTCAAAAATTTTATTAGTTATAAAGTATTACCTACATAGGTATCTAAAGGTGTACAAATTTTAACTTTTTTTTTTTAAATATAGAAATAGGAACATTTTGAAATAGATCCACAAAACAAAAATTTATGAATTATCAGGCAACTTGATTGTTGTCAAAGATATAAGAGATATACAGGGTGTCCCTGAATTAAAAAAAAATAACCACACATACTAGAGCTTAAAATAAGCCAATTTAAGTTAAATTACCTACATACTCTGAAGAGTTACAACCATATAAAGATGATGAAAAATTACAGGTAGGCTTTGAAAACACAATAAATTGTATTTCAAAATATACACCAATCACCAGAGCAAATGGAAAATCATATGAAATATTCAAAATGACTCCCATTTTTACAAATACATAAATAACTCCTTCTCCGTAGTGAGTTTCTAAATATTCCAAGGCTTGCACAGATTGTTATTTGAAATCATTCTGAACATTTGTTATGATTTTACATTTATTGTGCTATTTAGTATGTATTTTCAAATCCAATTTATTGTGTTTTCAAAGCCTCCGTTATTTTAATTTCATACAAGTGAAGTATTTTTCACAATCCTAAGATGGCTGTAACTCCTGAGGGGGTAGACTTTTGTATATAGGTATTTTGCGTTAAACCATCTTATTTTGAACTCTAGTATATGTGGTTAATTTTTTTCCGCACGTTTCAGTGAACCCTGTATAACGGTTTAATGCTTAATGGAATATTGTTGAATTATCACACCACTGCTCAACTTTCCTATAAACCATATAATTATATAACTTATATCTTTCCAATCCCCTTTTGTATGTATAATATAAATATAAATTGTCAATATAATAATAATAAGTAATAAAACTTTACATACAGTTCAACTTAACATATTTATTTACTCCGCATTCTCCTACATAGACAACTATTGAATCAACGACATCAACCCAAGGTTATCATTCTACTGTTTTTCTCTCGTAAGTTTCTTCATATGTTTAACTAACGAACATTTATGTGGCTTTATACTCAGAAAATGAACAGAAATAAGGTTTTTATCCTATATCTACCTTCATAAGATGAACTAAATTCATTTCTCCACACGTTTTATACTCGCAAATTGATCAAGCATAAAGTTTTTCTCCTGTATGTATCTTCATACGTTTAACTAAATAACTTTTGTCGGCTGTTTTAAACTCACAAGTTGAACAAGAATAAGGTTTTGCTCCTGTATGTATTTTTATATGTCGAACCAAATGATTTTTTCGGGCTGTTTTATATTCACAAATTGAACAAGAATAAGGTGTTGCTCCTGTATGTATCCTCATATGTCGAACCAAGTAACTTTGATGAGCTGTTTTGAACTCACAAGTTGAACAAGAATAAGGTTTTTCTCCAGCATGTATATTTATATGTTGAACTAAATCAGATTTCTGTATTGATTTATACCCGCAAATTGAACAAGAATAAGATTTTACTCCTGTATGTATCCTCATTCCCTCAGGGGCTAGCACATTCTGTGTTAGTACGGGCTTTGCAACCCCGAGGTACCCAAGCAGATGGCCCTCCGAAAAGGGGGTTGGGCATGGGGCTAACTACCCCAGGGGATAAAACCTTTATCCCGTAAAAAACCACAGTTACGAAAACTGATCTACAGCCTCAAGGCTGTGGTAGAAGAAGCCAAGGTTCTACAAGGACCCTAGAGCTGTGTGTGTGTGTGTGTATGTATCCTCATATGTCGAACTAAGTAACTTTGATAAGCTGTTTTAAACTCACAAATTGAACAAGAATAAGGTTTTTCTCCTGTATGTATCTTCATATGTTTAACTAAATTACTTTTCTCAGCTGTTTTAAACTCACAAATTGAACAAGAATAAGGTTTTGCTCCTGAATGTATTTTTATATGTCGAACCAAATGATTTTTTCTGGCTGTTTTAAACTCACAAATTGAACAATAATATGGTTTTTCTCCTGTATGTGTCCTCATATGTTTAACTAAATCACATTTCTTCATTGATTTATACTCACAAACTGAACATAAATGAGGCTTTTCCCCTGTATGTATCTTCACATGTTGAACTAAATAACTTTGATGAGCTGTTTTGAACTCACAAGTTGAACAAGAATAAGGTTTTTCTCCTGTATGTGTCCTCATATGTTTAACTAAATTACTTTTCTCAGCTGTTTTAAACTCACAAATTGAACAAGAATAAGGTTTTGCTCCTGAATGTATTTTTATATGTCGAACCAAATGATTTTTTCTGGCTGTTTTAAACTCACAAATTGAACAATAATATGGTTTTTCTCCTGTATGTGTCCTCATATGTTTAACTAAATCACATTTCTTCATTGATTTATACTCACAAACTGAACATAAATGAGGCTTTTCCCCTGTATGTATCTTCACATGTTGAACTAAATAACTTTGATGAGCTGTTTTGAACTCACAAGTTGAACAAGAATAAGGTTTTTCTCCTGTATGTGTCCTCATATGTTTAACTAAATCACATTTCTTCATTGATTTATACTCACAAACTGAACATAAATGAGGCTTTTCCCCTGTATGTATCTTCACATGTTGAACTAAGTAACTTCTCTCAGCTGTTTTAAACTCACAAATTGAACAAGAATAAGGTTTTTCTCCAGCATGTATTTTTACATGTCGAAGCAAATGATGTTTTTGGGCCGTTTTATATTCACAAATTGAACAAGAATACGGTTTATCTCCTGTATGTATTCTCATATGATGAACTAAATGATCTTTCTTAGCTGTTTTATACGTACAAATTGAACAAGAATAAGGTCTCTCTTGTGTATGTGTTTTCATATTATGGTTAACTAACTCATCTTTCGCTACTGCTTTATTTTTGCAAATAAAGCATGAACTGCCTTCTGTTTTATTTTCACAGACCTTGCAAATAAAATGTTCTTCTAAAATGGTTCGGCTTGCTGCACACGTAGCAGGCAGTTCATCTTTTATATCAACTTCCTCCTGCTTGATATTCAATCCGTGATAAACCGTGTTGTCGATAGCGCCTTCGATGATGTCTTGCTGTACATGTAAGTTTGCGACTACTTTATTTTCTTGAACTTGTCGCTCACATAAGCTGGTGGCCAGTACTCTATACAAGTTATTATCAAGTAATTCCTGCTTCACGTCCATTGTGATTCTGAAAACACACCCGCAGCAAAATTTAGTTAGGTACCTACATTAAGTTCATTATGTTTATTTATCACTTTTAAATTTCCTACAACTGAATTCTATTATGTTTACTTACATTGAATAGCATAAATTTCTACGAAGCAACAAATACCGAGTCAATCGAGCACAAAAAATTATGGATAACTACACAAATCACCATTTTCCTGAACAATTACATTAAATGGAATACAAATGAACTATTGTTATGTAGAGGGTGACCTGCAACAGGATATACATTAGGGCGGTGCGTCGCTATATGTGGGAAAATTTGTGTTCAACAAAGAGAATACCGTTTAATTTTTCGCAATTTTTCGATATTTCCTCCCATCCCATCCCCCTTCCCGAATGCCTTTAAAAACAGTATTTTTTTGCCGCAAAAATTGAAACGACTGTGTGCATAAGAGTTGTTTCTTGATAAGAAAAGATCACTGTATTTTTTAATTTTTTTATTTACCCCTTCCACCTCCCCAAAACCATTAAAAAACGAATTCTTATTTTTTTCAAAAATAAAAGCCCTTGTATGCCTACCTAAGTACCTACCGGGTGGCCATAAATATCTGATATCACATTACCTTTGAAATCAACACCGCTTTATTAAAGTGATGAATCCAACTAAACTAAATGTCATTAATGTCATTACAACTAAAATTCCTATCTGTCAAAAATTATTACAGATTGCAATAAGTAATGGAGTTACAACAGGAGATTTTTATAATCGAGTCGTAGGCTAAACTGCAGAATCCGGGGCACATTACCCTCCTTTTATTGCATTTTAGTACACTACATAGACATTAGACATAGATACCAATACTTATCGTAATTGAAATATAATGCTAACCAACATTTATAAGTAGCTAATTCCATGGATTACCAGGACCTCAGATATTTATGGCCACTCGGTATTATATCTTGATAAGCGGATTTTGCTGTAATTTCTCTTCCATTTTTATTGACCTTTTCCAAGCCCCCCAAAGCCCCTTAAAAATACAACATTAGACATTTTAAAACATTTATTTCAAAATTTCTTAAATACTTGAATTACAAAAACATTCGAATTTTAATTTTTTTACAAAACAGAAACATAAAGGACATACACTTGGAAAACCAATTCAGTTATTGAATGCTTTTTAGTTTGTCAGGTCATTTTGTATTTTAATTAGCCACCTAAGCTTTAGGGCAGCGTGCCCGTATGTTAAACCCTTTTAGTTACTTAATTGGCTTCATCGCCTAATTCCATAATAATGATTTTGCACATATTTGGCCTCAAGCGCAGTATTTCTCGTCATCCGGGGCACCCCTTTGTTGGTACTTTGACAGTCGGATGTTAACGCTCGCAGGATTTCCGAACCTTCTAGAATTTACGCTGTTGGTGTGACTGCGAAGCCTCGCGCTGTCTTTGTCACCGGAACTTATTTGTTTTATTGGGCGCATCGCCATTGGCTGTCGAGAGTCACGTGGTAACGCCGTTTTGGCTCACGCCACTGCAGGCGTCGTAACGCTTTTTGCGGGGATTCAGCCGAGAGCCGTCGATCTAAGAGGTCGGATAGTGTGTGTGTTCGTGCGGCGCTTCCGCCCTTGGCGGGGGCGTCAGCCTTTTCCCGTCTCGTGCTGCTTCAGCAAGTATTTGATAAACTGTTTCGCCTTAAGCGAGAGTGGCAGTTCAACTCAGGCGATTGAACAAGGGAGGTGTGTGTGTGTGTCGTTAACGGCGATCTTATTACGCCAAGGCGTAGGTGTGATGGAATTCTATGCCCGGTTCTACGTCGTCACGTAAGGGAGTGTTCCCTTTAGCTCGTTGTGCGAGGATTCCGTTGAGGTAGGACATCACTTGGGCTAGTTTGGCCGTCGTAGCGGCGTTTGTTGAAGCGCCAGCCTTTGTCGCCATTTTGGGCGCATCCAGACCATTCACACTTCGGCTGGACCGCATGCCGATCTCTTGGGTCGTCACCAATAAAATTAAGGTATTTGTAACCATTGAATCATACTAACTTCTCGTGCGCGAGCTGTGCGCTTAATCATGTGAATAATTGCTGAACTCTTGGCATACGTGCTGTAAGGCGGCAACGCCAGTTTGGTCGCGGTAAAATTGCATGTGCGCGAACTTGATGTGAAATCTTGTGCACCGTTAAAAACGTACCCTTCGCATCTTAAATTGTTGTCGCGAAGTGGCGTCGCTCGCTCATTTTTGATCTAATCATTTCCCTCACTTGGGCTTTGCTGTGTTTGCCCAAATTATCATGTGAGCATTTTTATGAACAAACATTCCCTTTGTGGGACTCATATGTCGAACTGCTTTTGATGTTGTACAGTTATGGGTGTTGTTTAGTAACAGTAGTGCGCCCATCAGCTGATGCTTATTTATAAGAATTAACGCAATGTTTGCGGCACGCTTTGCTGCCCCAATGTAAAAATTGAATAATAGACGCTTATCTAATTAAGAGACGCTTTATTCTTGGTCGCTTTGTGCATGTTCTGTTTCAGCGTGCGCCCATCATTAAGGAGATAAATGTACGGTGGAGCCAGTGAGATCAGAGCGTGCAGGTAAGCTTGGTGGTGACATTGCCGTGGCTGAAAGGGCCCCACTTCATGATCTAAGTATTTTTGCCATCACGAAATCGTTGTGTGAGTTTATAATTTACGAGTACCCCTATCGACGGAGTGGCTTGAATACTTCGCCCCCGTCTAACCGCCCAGGCCCGGTTATTCGGGTTAAGACAGGCTTGGTGGCGCCCTCTTTATTTTACCGTTATTTACCGACCCTCTGGCCGTTACCCTTATATAATCTCGTTAAGAACCCGTCCAACTCCACTGAAAGTCGGCCTATCTTGTTGCGGCTGGGTAGCGGCCTAGGAGAACTTTCGCCCCGATTTCGTCCATTACGGCACGCGCCGGCCGTTTCGTTTATGTATGAGCCGGTGCGGTGTCGTAAAGTCAGTTCAAGACCGTAACAAGTTTCAAACTTTAGCATTATTACTTTGGAGTCTAAGGTATTTCTGATTACTTCGTCCCTTCTATTTTTGTAATATACTATATAAAAAGCTTGTATGACAAGCTTCACTCCCCTTTCTACAGCTTGTGTATGACAAGGATAATTCCTGCTGTAGGAAATTACGGTAGACTCAGGTTCATAGACAACGTAATTTAACTGATCTTCAGATAATCCTTTAGTAATTGGGGGTGCATCGTATACAATAGTTTGCAAATCTATTAGATCATAATACTCTTTAGCACTAAAGTTAAACTTTGGAATAACACTTCGAATGTTGATAGTATTACTGGTGCCCCCTGCATTATTTCTTGCTTTCAATATTCTATGATAGGCAAATTTTCTAATAGAGTTGAGCTCATCCCACAGCATACTTAGCAAAATATTCTCAGGATGGCCAAAGTGTCCATTCCTCTGAATGACAGCATAAACTATAGTTTTCAGTTCTTCAAGTAAGTACTCACACAACTGGATTGTTTAAAAAATATGTGATACATCTCTTACTAATTTGAGTAAGGATGTATACCATACACGGCAGATGTGAAGGAAAACTTTTACTCGTCCAACCAACACCTTTATTTATGTGTTCTTAAACATACATCTTTTTGGTAACAACGCTGGAACTCAAGTTTGACAAGTTTTATCATACGATCCCCCAAAACCGTGCGCGCCGTTTCGCCGGCAACCAGGTTGGCGCGTGCGCATAGACGCAATCAAATTAACTTAATACGATACATCACAATATGCTTTGCTGATGGGCTTACACCAGCTAATATTACATATACGCCCAGAACTCGATTATCAGTTGTTAATCATCGAGAATGATTAAGTGTTTCTGGATGGCAGGACCTGTTGGGAATCATAATTGTTATAGTTTCTTTTTTAAATGTTTGCTAAACGATGCTGACTTACATTTTTAATCTTCGAGAAGTCGAAAAAGAAAAGCATTGATTTTTCATCAAGAGTTGTAAAAGTCCAGTTATCGTTTTAATTAGTACCTTAGTGAACATTAGTATTACTGAAATAAAGGCAAATGTTAATTACCATTAGCATGTGTGGTTCTACTATAACAAATTGATAACCGGTTTGTAACTCGTTCCAATCAAACTTTGATTTATAATCTTTAGATTTATTGTCTTCTAAAAAAGCAAGTTGCTAATCCATAAACAAGTTGCTGTTACGTGTTAAGAATAAGGGCATCATGAATTGAGTATAATGTGTTGAAAACACACAGGATTGGAACTCATCTCCCGATAATCAAGTATTTTTTTGTTGTGTAACGCCTTGCAAGGCGTACTATTTGTTTGTAAGTTTCCTGAACCATGAAATTCTTATCGACAAAAGGGTATCACATAATGGTTAATTTAGTGAAGGCTGCATAATTACAATATTTTACAACATTACAGTCCGTATAAAGTAGTTTGCAAAATGTTTGCCTAACGTGATTTGACCTTGATATTTAGAGGTTATAACTTTCTGTAAAAAGTTAAACGGAATAAATTATGATATAACATATTAAGCCAGTGTTGGATTAAATTATGCTAATTTATCTTGTGGGCATTGTGGTTTTAGCGAACGTGACGCATAAAATGGCTTAGTTTTTTTTGCAATATTATTAGCGATCTTCAATTATCACACATTCAATTTTGGAGTTAAATCGTTTTATTATCATGTGAAACAAGAGATCATGTTGATATATTTGTTTCAAAAACAATTATTATTTTTTGTAGTAATCAGCAGTTTGTTACTTACATGTTTTGTTTGGAATTTTGAAAATTTTTAAGAACACTTTTCCAAGGCAACTTAAACACCCTTTGTAGCACGTCACGCCAAGGTTGGTAAAACTGAAAGCGTGTTTAGGAGGTTGCCTCATGATTCGAAAAAATTAAATCCGCGGGGCGAGGGGGAAAGTAACTCATGACGTCATTAGAGACGGTGTGACATCATACTTTGCTTACATAGTATTTCTAACCTAACTTATTAATTAATAATGCCGAAAGCTTGATGTAAGCAGCGAAAACAGCTTATAGCCTCCCTAATAAGCTTTTTTGAGCAAGAACGCGACAATGGATGGCTCTTGATTGCTTTAGCTGCTTACAAGAGGTTAGTTACATTGTGGAATAAATGTATAATTATTGTATTATTGCATTATAGTGTTTTATTTATTATAGAGAGTTGCAAATGACTTGCAAGTATGTATATCAACCGTTAGTTCGGTTTCACAGACGGTAAAATCAAATGAACATATCAATAGCGCGAAGCAGAAAAAGCAGAGAACTCAGCCCGTAGTGGATATTGACGATTTCGATCAAGTAGCCATAAGAAATGTGGTTTATGAAATGTACCAAAATTGCTGAACATTACAAGGATATTTTTTTGTTAGAATAAGATATTACTCGGACATCTGTATTGCGAATTTTAAAGGAAAGAGGGTAAACGTGCAGTTTAGGTCACCCAGATGTAAACAAACCGATCGGCACCACTCGGGTCAGAATATGCAGGGACGCCAGACTGAATGCATGCGCGTTTTCACATGCTATGTTATTACATTACCAGCATATACGGGAATTTATTTTAATAGTTAACATAAGCGTTTCGTTTCTGTGCCGCCATTTAATCATACAGGTCATTTCCATAGTTACAAATGATACCAATAGATTAGAGCCTGTATTTTACAAGTTAACATAGGAATTATTACTTGTCAAAAAGACAATTAAAAGTTATCCTAATGTATACCACTGAAGAAAAGATACAACACACAAGTTGTTCCTAAATATCTACTTTTTAGTTGCATACCTCATTCCGGTAACAAAATTAAAGTTTCTTATTAACAAGTACCTAATTCATATTCGTATGTTAACACTTAAAATAAACGCTCTGATTTATTGATTTCATTCGTAACTATGGAAGTGACCTGTATAATTAAATGCTGGCATAGAAACGAAACTGCTATGTTAACCATTAAAATAAATTCACTGTATGTATTATTACATATATGGTTACCAGACATCATTTTTTCCGTGTGTTCGGTTGCTTTTCAATCAACTTTTAGAAGTTTTGGTAAACCTGCTGTTATTCAATTTTCTGCATTTATCTTTGATGGCAGTACGCTACAAAATTATTTAAAAATTGCAGTAATAACTAATAACCCCTAATATAATTGAAATAAAATTACATCTGTTGGAAAAGAAAGATACAGGTGTGTGTAGGGTAGAAATAAAATCTACTGTATTTGTAACTAAACCTTCAATCAGTGCTAAGTTTATTAGTGAATATAAAAAAGTGCAAGACATGTAACTACAAAAAATAAATTAAATTGTTTATAAAAAAGCGTAGATCTATTTACAAAAAATAAATTGAATTGTTAATAAAACAGTGCATACATGTTTACCAAAATTAAAGTAAGTAAAAAGATGCGTTATTTTAAATTTCGTAATATATATATATAATAGTTACTTTATTCAACAGGTAAAAAAAACCCAGTTACAGAATAAAGATAAATACATAACAAAACCAAATTAAAATTATAATTGTAATGCAATGGCATAAAGGTGCTTATTAAGCTTAGTTTTAAACTGACAAAATCCCAGCCCAAATATATCCAATTCGTTACAAAACTGGTTGTACGTGTAACACATGGTAATCAGCGGACTACAAAAATGATAATTAGTTCTCGGATTGCCATACGAGAAAGATTCATTGTTACGTGTGTTAATACAAGGTACACGTATATTTAATTTGGCTAACAATTCCGGTGTGGAAGTTAGATTATTTACTATTTTAAACAAAAACAAAGTGATTAATTGAACTCTTCTTAATTTTAGAGAAGAAAATGAGAATACAGATAATAATTCAGAGTAGCTACCGTCAAATTTTGATCCATTGACACGCCAATACACATATTTAAGAATTTTTTTCTGAATTGTTTCAATTTTTTTAACTTGATAATTATAATACGGGTTCCATATAATAACACAATACTCGAGTTTAGATCTGACGTAACTGTTAAATAAATTCAATAAGGTTTTTGAGTTCAAAAAATCCTGAGTATTTCTAAAAAGAAATCCCAGACTCCGATTGGCATTTAATATTAACGTGTCCACATGGTCATTGAAAGACAAGGGGTTGCCATTTCAAAAAATCATCGATAACGTCATACCTCATACGTGAGACACCCTGTATGTATGCAGTTTATTTAAAAAAAAATGCTTAAATAAAAATAAAAATCGACTGGTTCAAGCGTTTTTTCCATAAGTTGTTCCTTGAATTTTTAACGAATTTATCCGCTACTTTACGAAAGCACTGTATTTCATTTCAATTCAGTTTATTTTTTGTAAATAGATCTAGGTACATACACTTTTTATAAACAATTTAATTTAATTTTGGTAAACATGTAGGCACTGTTTTATTAACAATTTAATTTATTTTTTGTAAATAGATCTACGCTTTTTTATAAACAATTTAATTTATTTTTTGTAGTTACATGTCTTGCACTTTTTTATATTCACTAATAAACTTAGCACTGATTGAAGGTTTAGTTACAAATACAGTAGATTTTATTTCTACCCTACACACACCTGTATCTTTCTTTTCCAACAGATGTAATTTTATTTCAATTATATTAGGGGTTATTAGTTATTACTGCAATTTTTAAATAATTTCGTAGCGTACTGCCATCAAAGATAAATGCAGAAAATTGAATAACAGCAGGATTACCAAAACTTCTAAAAGTTGATTGAAAAGCAACCGAACACGCGGAAAAAATGATGTCTGGTAACGTAATAACGTAGCACGTGAAAACGTGCATGCATTCAGTCTGGCAACCCTGCATATTCTGACCCGAGTGGTGCCGATCAGTTTGTTTACATCTGGGTGACCTAAACTGCACGTTTACCAGAAAGAGATATTTACAAGGGAGGAATATCTTCGTTAGAAAAGGTCCTGAAACGTAGAGGATTCCGCTGGAAAAAGGATGATCCACGCAGAGGGCTCATGGAGTTGGATCACATTGCTTTCCGTAGAGTGGTGTCTTTAAGGAAGTACATTTAAAAACCTGCAGCAGGAAAAAACCGTCACAATTTGTATACTTACACGAAACGTGGATTTTCGAAAATGGCACTGTTTGTAGCTCATGGCAACATGATAATAAAAAAGCGTTAAAAAAATAAAATCAGATGGAAAAACGTTATCATCATAAGTTTAATAACTGAATTTAAATAATATTATGTATCTATTTTCTAAGATATATATCGTCCTTCTTGCTGTGAGATAGATGGATTTATTCCTGGTGCCTCATTGATATTTACATCGAATACATAAAACCCGGATTACCACGGGGAAATAATAATAATAATAATAATAATAATATGCCTTTATTAATTTAAAAAAAAAAAAGAGAATACATACGTTAACAAAAAATAGAATAAATAGTGAGTAGGGCGAAGTTCAGCTGCAGAATGCAGAAAGAAATTCTGCAGTTGCTCTACCACTTAACCCTATTTTGAAGTATTTGAATCCAGCTTTACATTGTGTTCCCTGTTCATATTCAAAATTCAGTAAAGTTTATAAAACAAATAAAGATAGTATATTAGTTGTTTTTATCACTACGTAGAAGATTATTGATCCGTGACCGAAAACAAGAAGTCGGAGTTAATTTGAGGTCTCGGGGTAAGCCATTATACCATTTTGCAAAATTATATACAAAACGGCGTTTTCCAAACTCAGAGCAGCATAATGGAATACTGACATTGCCCCTAAACCTCAAATTCAAGTTATGTACATCCGTACGAAATGATATCTTATTATACAGATATGGAGGAGTTTTATACAAAATAATTTTACGATATAGACATGCACAATGGAATGATCTCCTATTGAACATATTTAACCATTTAACGTCTTTTAATTTATACGAAATTTTATTATATTTTCTTATACCAAAGATAAGACGTAAGCACGCATTTTGTAGTTTTTGTAACCTGGCTTTGTCCTGTGCATCAAGACATGGTCCATACACTACATCGCCATAATCAACCTGAGATAGAACTAGATTATTACATAAAATGGTTTTGACTTGTGTGTTAAATAGGTGACGATTTACAAAAATTGATTTTAAATTACAATATGCTTTTTGAATACATTTTGATATATGTTTTTTGAAACGTAATGTCGAGTCAAGAATTACACCTAAGTTTTTAACACTGTCAACAACAGGTATTGGATTATTATTTATTTTAAAAATCATTTGGTTTTTTGCTATTTCGATGTGAGCCTTTTTACCAAAAAATATGACCGCCGATTTGTCCCCGTTAAGCTTAAGTGCATGTTGATGCGAAATGGCAGCTAGCTTTTCCAGATCTTCATTTATACGCTTATTTGCAGTAATAATGTCTTGAATATTAAAAGAAAAATAGATCTGCGAGTCATCAGCGTAAAAATGAGATGCACAAAAGTTTAACGTAGATGGGAAGTGTGAGATATAGATTGTAAATAGAAGAGGCCCAAGAATAGATCCTTGTGGAACGCCTGTTGTATTGCTGGAAAATTTTGATAACTTCATAGCCACTTTAACGGCTTGCGAGCGATTTGATAAATAGTTACTTAGTAAAGAAATTGCATTTGGCAAACAACCTATGTAATGGCAGATAGACAACAGAATATTATGATTAATTGTATCAAATGCCTTGGAGTAATCCAACAAGATAAGAGCAGTTACTTTACCTATATCCGTAGCTGAGATAATGTCATCAGTTATATGTAACAGCGCTGTAGCACAGCTATGTCCCTTTCTGAAGCCAGATTGTGTAACAGGCAAAATGTTATTCAAATTCAAGTGTTGGCGTAGCTGCTGCTCCATGACTTTTTCCAGTACTTTGGATAATACAGGTAAAATACTGATCGGTCTTAAATCTTTCAACTCTACTGGAGGATTTACTTTTGGCACAGGTGTAACAACAGCACGTTTCCATATATTAGGAAAAACTGAATTAATTAGACAGAAATTGATCAAGTGTGATATAACTGGCAAAAGAAATGGAACGCACAGTTTAATGATTTGAATACTAATACCATCATATGCAGTAGCAGTGCTTGTAATGGATGAGATAATTTTAAGCACTTCAATTTCTCCAACTGTTGTGAATTTAAAAAATGATCTAACAGTTTCTTTCACATTATTATTGTAATATGATGTTACGGTATCAGTATTCACGTCGGTTTTAGGAACAGACTGAATAAAAAAATTATTAATTTTATCACAATCTGTCAAATTAGAAGGAAGTCCAGTGCGAGTGGATTTTTTTGAGACATTTAAGGTTTGTAATTCTTTCCAAAACATCTTTGAGTTATTAGAGAATAATTTATTATAATATGAACGCTTTTCCCTTCTGACAGCGCCTACTACATAATTTCTAAGTTGTTTATAATAATCGTAATGAATCGGGTTTTTACTTTTTTTATAACGTAATAGGGCTTTGTCTCGAAGGAGCATCATATTTTTAATAACAGGTGTTAGCCATGGAGCATAAGGTTTAGTTATCCTGGATGTTCGAATGGGAGCAAATATATTGAGTAGAGTGATAATGTTACTATTAAATAATGCGACTTTATCATCAATATTATCAGAGTCGTAAATGTTTTTCCAAGGAAGTGATCGTAAAGCAGAATCAAATTGTTTGTGATTAAATTTTTAAAATCTCTGTAGGTATGAATAACTGATGGCGACTTCGAATGTAACAAATTTAAGGTGCAATGTATTAAATAATGATCAAAGTGGTCGTGCAGAGGGGTTACAGAGACCGAAGTTAGTAAATCTTTATTTGTTGTTATGATATGGTCTATAAGAGTAGCGGATAACGCTGTTACACGAGTTGGTTCGTTCACTACCTGCACGAGACCAAAGGCTTCAAAAAAGTCCAATAGGTGGGCCGTGGCTGTATTTGTTGTATTAAGTATATCTATATTAAGATCTCCAAGGCAAACGATGTCGCTGGTAATGGGTAATATTTCGGATAAGGTTGATTCTAGATTATTAATAAACTCTAAGTAATATCTCTGGTGAGGGTTATACAACACTCCAAATGCGTACTTACGATTTTTAAATGTAATACTTAACCACAGTTGTTCAATATCTTTCGTTGCATCAAAAATTGTAAAGGAAAATGTTGAACGAATATAAAAAGCAACTCCTCCACCTCTGGATTCTCTATCTCTTCGTATTACAGTGTAACCTTCAATGAAAACGTCATTATTTGTAATGGAGTTAGACAACCAGGTTTCGGTAACGGCCAACAGATCGAATGAAGACTGAAGTACGAGATCTCTAAAAGCAGTAAAATTAGTGACGAGCGAGCGAACATTTATGTGTGCACAGTTTAACTGCAGACTCATAATTCAGATATATGCAAACAATTAAATCTGAACAAGAAACACAATGCGATACTAGATTTGCTTCAAAACGATGGGTAGAAAATTAAATTGGCGGTAGTACTCTACCTACACGCACCTAATCGAGTGATAGAGATAAACATTGTGTTTTTCTGTACATCAGTCAGGGCATTATTTCGTCAATAGTCTCACATCTGCCTTATAAAACCAAAAAAACAAGGTTCATCCATTTATAATCAAATAGCCCTTAGTTTATTACAGCAATGGCAAGTTCATATATTAAAAAATTCTCATTAATATACAATAATGAAGTACTTGGATATAGTCCTCTTGGTTATCTGCCCTTAAGTGAATAAAATATATCAAATACAACAAATCAACCCCTCTCCGTCGTCCGAAAATCTCAATAGGAAATACAACAAAGACAAAATTGGGTATTCTGTTTTTAGCAGCCCCGATAGTACCCACTTATCAATGATAACAAGATACGTTCTTACATCAATCACAACTGAAGAAATTCAAGCGTAAAGCCAAGTTTATGAAGAAGAAATTCTACGGATTAGTGCAAGAAAAATATAGAACTTCCAGCATTTTACTTATAAAACTCAGTTCGGTAGAGATGTAGAAGGTGATTATTATATTTGCTATACACCACTAGTTGTTTGTTCAAGCGTAAAGATGGCGCGGTATTATATTCTGTTATAAAATAAATTCGTTCAAGGGGCGTTTAACTTCTCCAGAAGGGAACTTCAAGCAGGCTATTCTTTAAGCGAATAATTACCAATAACATGCATGTAAACCGCATAAACGTGCATTTCAAAACAAAAGAAGCGAAACCATTGTATGTACAGCAAAGGATTGGTATACTGTAATGGTTTACTGCCCACAGCAATTCTGATTGCCTAAGTAACAGAATGAATAAGACCAACATGAGCACAGAAGTCAATATTTTATTTATTGTAAGGTAATCAGTATTTTACATTAATAAGTGCACTTGATATGAGCAGCAATAACTAATAATTTGAGGGATAAAAGTTTGCATGAGATAAGGGAGGTTTCAGAAGGGTTACGTTCTGAGTTTCAGATATGATAAATGTTCGGAAGGGCCACTGCAATTTAATCTGTAACTGACGGATTTGAGCTTAGTGACGTCAAATATAATGTGAATAAAATAATACAGAATGATTTGTTAAGTACAGAAGGTATATGATCGTTAGATATTAAGAGTGAAGCCAACAAACGGCAAAAAATTAGCTGAAAGGTAAACGGAACAGTGCTAGCAAAGGCAATCATTGCAATAGAGCAATGAATGAAAAATTGTAGGTAACCGCTCGATAGACGATTAGTGAGATGCTAAAAGAGCTCCAAGTGTATCAATGCGTTATAAACTAAAGTTATTTAAAAGCAGAGCAAAGTGTAGTGACATTTATTCCAAGATAAAGACAATTTTTGTAGTTAGGCAAAGACATGCCATCAAACTATAGTCCATAAAGTCAAACATGTTATCAATCCTAATATCTTTTATAAAATTTAAACTCTAGTTGCTGAGTTACGAGAAAGTTTTTTGTTGAGTATTACCGAACAAGCTAAAATTTTACATGTTGGTGGCAAATTGAGCCCTTTTATAGCATTACATTATAAATAAACATTCTTTTGTAATACTGGTTGTGTGTAAAGTTATTCACCAGGGTGCAGGACATCTGTGGGTATAGTTTTCCAGGTGTTAAGAATTCCAAATGTAGCAGTTTAGCCAGCAGCAAGATTCGACCAAGTGCGAGTAACTTCGAGGGCCAATTCCCATAAGTAATAAGCATTTCCCAGCAAAAATAGTGTCTGCTACGTGTCGAGAAGACCTTAAGCAGTACGTGGGTGTAGAAATTTCAACCAACAAGCCCTTCCCAAGCGCGTAATTTTCGTGGCGTCATTGGAAAGTATATCCAGCGTCCGAAAAGTCTCCGAGTAACGTAGGATTTCACAGGAAGCCCTTGCATCAGCCCCATAATTGGCGGAGTTCTTCAAGTTCAGACTGTCTATAAGGTGTAGCACCAAGTTCCAGTTGTCCAGGTCTGTCCAGCTTCGAGTAAATTGAATAGCGTCTTTAGAACGTGCAAGTTAACGCGGAATTTTTAGGTTTTGCCGGATACAGAACAAAAAGCAAACGCGGGCCTCCTTGCCATTTTGGTGCTTTAAAATTAAAATTTACGCTAGTTTCGCACTGGCCGATCATCTTGTTTACTAAACTAAGTTTAGAGGTTATAATTGTCAGATGGAAATTATGCATTTGCCCTAATACCGGAGTTAAATTGTCATACAACAAATTATTTGCCATACAAAGTTTTCTTAATTTTATGAACCGACACCCTGAGTTAAGATTTGTTGCATGTTCACCGGAGCTAAGCCCTAATTTATTGCAGATAAATAAAATAAAGAAAGAGCATTAAACCATTTATTTGTGGTAATTATTATTACACTCTTTTAATGTGCCCTGAGTTTGACAGGCAGTTCTTAATTGAAACTTAAAATTGCCATTAATTATTTTATTGAAAAACCCTGCTACTATATTTTAAACGGCGAAGGCTATTACAATATAATTATGCTGGTAGCAGATTATTGACCGCTTTAAAAACTAACAACAAAGAATTGAAATAAATACGTTGCTCCATACTTAAAACCATTGTAAACAATCTAGCATCGCAGGAATTCTTGTATGTATATTTAGAACAACGTAATATAATTCACATTACTCAGTTCAGCTGTTTTGTTTCATTTTAGCCAATTCTTGTTCTTGACATAAAAATAGTATACTAGAACATTAATTGAAACATGATGGAATGATTGTTTTGTAAATCATAATTTTAGCCTGTATACTAAGCTTGTTAGAAATTTTACTGAATAAGTCTATTTTCTTAACTGCCTCTTCAATTACACAATCTACATGTGATTTAAAGTTTGATTTATCATCTATAATTACAACAAGGTGTATTTTTAAGTTTTAAATTTTTATTTTATTAATCGATTTTTTATTAGTACCAGATAAAATTATTGCTTTGGTTTTTACGATATTCAGTTTTAGTAATTATCTTGTAACCACCACTTAGAAATACTTTCTAAATTTATATTTTTTTATTAACAGGATTTCCAACATCTTCGTCACTAACTGTCACAAGGTACCACCTTCAAAGAAATTTAAAGTGCAGTGTTTTAGATTTAGTTACAAATCGTTTATATACAAAATCTACAATAATGAACCCGCGACAGAGCGTTGGAGTACACCCAAGTTGCTTTCCCTGTAGCTTGACTGGCACTAATTGAAGTATGTAGTTTCTGAGTGAGATACCTTTGGAACCACATGCTTTTACTGCCAAGCATTCCTTATTTATTCACCCACCTATTCGTTGTCTATCGATTGTCTCAAATACACGTTTATAATCTAGAAAAGCAATAACTACCTTTTTATTTAATTCTAACTCAGTGTTCCGATTCACGAAAACCAAGTTCAACACTGTTTCACACGAATATTTAGTTCTCAATCCTGATTGGGTTTTACTTATAATGTGATGTCCATATAAACAGATTTGGAGTTGATCTTTCACAATAAGTTCGATAATTTTGTCATATACCGGTAAGCAGTTTATTGGTCGAAAGGCTTCGCACTTATTAATTAATTTAACTTTAGCTACTGGCACACCTCTAGATTTTTTACATGAATCTGGAATAAATCCTGTTCCGAGAAACGGATTTATTAATTTAGCGAATGTCTCTCCTTCAATTGGTAAAGCATATGCAATTACACTTAGTGTAATTTGATCGAAATTACCGTTTAATGTGCTGGGCATTGTAATTTCTTCTGTGTCAAATAAAATATTAGAAGAAGTTTTTGTTTCTTCATTAAAAGTTTAATAATTTTCCAATCCTTTTTAAATTTTTCCCGACGGTTTTCTATCCTATTCCCATAATATTGGTTTTTCCTGTCCTTAATCTTATTACTATAAAAATTCCTAACTACTTTTACCAGTCTTTTGTATTTTGAGTGAGGTTAGCTGTCCTGTACAAATTGCGTTCTGCCTGAATTTTTCGCAAGTCAGTGTTAAACCATGGATTTTCTGTTTTGACAGCAATTTCTCTGTGCTCAATAAAGTCATTTATGAAATTCTGTACTCTGCTGACCGTATGTGTTTACACATTTACTATCTGGTAAAATGATCCAGTTATATTTATTCAATTTATCAATTTTCGTTGAGAATAATTTTTCGAAATTGGTGTTACCATTACGTGCATTTTTCGTATCGTGACATCGATTCAACAATCTTCAGAAATTTGCGAAATTTGCACATTAACACTAACATTTTCCTGGTTTGCAAGAACTAGGTCAATAATAGTTGTTCAATGTGTAAATTACATTGCAAGTTGATTTTTACCCAACGCATCTATTAATTGTACGATCCTATTTGTGTGGAATGGGTGCTTCAAGATGTCGCAGTTGAAATCGCCCAGAATTAGATGCTTGGTGTGGTCTAGAACTGTAGCGTCGTACCATTTAGGTAGCAGTTTTCAAACTGCTCTGCCGATCGTTGCTGTTTGCTTTCCAGGGTCGTATCGCATCAATGCTAGGAGTATTAAAATACGATTTTGTTGTGAAGGTAAAAAATCCGTACTTTAAAATCACCAAAAGATTTGAATCACCGGCTAAAGTTGCATCACCTCCGAGTTTGTCAGTAAGTACTGTCGCATTTATGAAACATTTTAAATGTGTACGTACGTTATTGCATAATATTATTTTCGCCCTTCTCCTATGTTCGACTTGCGGCATCATCGAGTTTTTGAGAAACTTTGCTTTGGAGTTTTAGTTTAAAATTGTGGTCGTTTGTAATAAAATAATTATATACCCCAAAGCAAATAAAAATAAAAGAACAAGATATTGAAGAAAATGGTGAAGACAAAACAGAGTTTGTTTCGTAAATAAATAATATTTTTTGCTCACCAATTCCCACTTTCAATCGTGACAGTACATAAGCATACATTTTTTTATTAGTGTGAATGTCGTTTACATCGCGTGGCATCCGTCTCTGTGCATGTCTGTTTTCTCTTTTGGTATTTTTCATAGTTTGTTATACAAACTTAGCGTTTTACTTATAACTAGTACTCGCATAAAATCTATCAAACATTTCATTATTTACCACAAGCTCTGTTTTATGACTGCATGGCCTTCAATGCCCACTTTTCAAGCCCTATTAGCAATTGAATTTTGAAACGAAGCGCGTGTAAAAATACGTGAATACACTGAAACTTTCAGTATCTCGCTCTGTAGCAGAGATTACATAAAAATTTTTATATTCGAATTTAAAGTAATGGAAATTTTGCCGAGTTTAACCAAGTCTCTATTATTGTTTATCATGAACGTATGCTGAAAGTGCGGTTTTAGACATGCTCTATGATTTTTACAGATTTACAAATCCTGCTTGAATGTTTAAAATTAGTTTTATAATATAAACACAGTCACTAAAATCAATTAAGGCTAGGGCGGCAAATAAGGACAAAGAGTAAATTAATACTTTTTATTTATTTTTAATTTTGAGTATTGTAGTCCACAGAGAAATCCAAAGTCACACTAAACGCCATCAGAGCCAGTTTAAATGTAGTAGCCGCCGCCGTAGTACCCTCCTATATAAGGGTAGCCACCATAACCGGCGTATCCGTAGCCTCCAAGAAGCACCTGGGGCTTGGGTTCAGGGGTGGCCACGGCGAGGGCGAAGAGAACAGCGAAGACGAGAAACAACTGTTGAAGACAACATTAGTTATAATTAAAAAAATTAGCTGGCAGGTCAACACTTACCAATTTGAACATTTTGAAAGACTGCTTTGTGCCTGTGGATACAAAACTATGATCCATTGTAGAATCTGCGGCCTTATATACCCAAAGCTGACAGCTATGGAGCAACCTAATTTAAAGTTTCGATTTTTATCTTTAAAAATCATTAAAATGTTAATTTGTTTATAGTAACACATCAGAAGTTTCTAGCGTTGATGACTATAACTGGCAATTAAAAACTAGTAGTAGAACAGTTATCAAAAGCAATTTGGATTCTCCCATTAGTTTAATCAGGTGTTTCATTGATAAGATGCAAGGCATCAGGTTATCCGTTTAATGGTTTTTAAATTTTATTAGAAGTGGAATCCCACAATTTTCTATATCTACTTCGAAAATGATAAACGTTACAAAGTAATTAAATTAATCTGTACCAGTCGAGAATTAATTTTGTTGCCTTAAGTGTTTAAGAATTTTATTTCATTTTCTAACCAACGGATCTAAATGGTTTAGGGCAAAAAACCTATAATAAAAATTTACATTTTCCCCTAAATCAAGCAAAATGCGACAAGTTCGATATTTTTGTACCTCTTAAATTGTACCACATTTTCATGCTGTGACTTGGCCACACTATATATTTATGGACACACAGAAACAGCAATAAATATTCTTAAGGATTAAAGTTACTGTGTGCACTGCCATTGCCCTAATTAAACCATTGTAAAGCCGTTTTTTCGTGTGAATATCAAATACTGCATCTCCGTGTTTATGACATGGAGTAGTAGATAAGCCACAACCAGTTAAGAAATTAAAAAAAAACAGATACATCGTGAGCAGAAATGAACAAAAACAATATCTTTACGATGCTAAAGTAAGTACATAATCGCAGCCTTGATTTGTGTAATAATTGGAAATTTTAAATCAAGTTTTTATGTAATCTGACAACATATAACTCTGTTGTGCTCCAGCAACAAACAAATTCTGTACAAATAAATCTGGAAAATGACAAGAATCCACGACTCCAAGGCCAGACTTATGAGTTTTTCGAGGCAAGTGCCTGAATTTCTCGGTCAGAAATATGGCTATTTTTGTTGCAAGAAACGTAATTAATAAAAAAGGCAAAATAAACATAGAAATCAGAAGTGACATTCCTGACAGAGTGAGTATATAAGAAAATGATTATTAATAAAAACATGGAATATGTGCGAGCATTTTTGTCGTATTTAATACACATATTGGTTTGTGCTTCTTCGATAAGAAAACATGTTTAAACATTCACGTTATACTTTGCCCTTTGCTAATGCAATTTATATGTGTGTGGAAACCAGAAAACTTTAAAGTCTCGAAAGAATGTCATCAGAAGTAAAGCGATTACAATTCAGACAAAGTTAAATCATGTAAATAAGATCACGACTGACCAAGATCTACTTGTTAACTAAATTCTCAAATCTATTCACCTACATTGAATTAAATGGAGTTAAAATATTTCTTTGCAATTGATACTTACTGCTTTAATTTATGACACTGGAGAAATTACTTTAAATATATTACGCATTGATGTAGATATATTTTATATGCCTTCTTGAAGCTTAAATTTTCCTGGGTTCAATCGCATCTGCAGACCAGTATATTGAACATTGACCCTCCACCAAAATTAATCGTGTGAGGTCTTAACACTACTTACTAGCATTTCACCCCAACCGCAGACATATGAGGTCGTTGTTCCGTTTTGGGATTAATTGCAAGTGCCGCAATTCTCGCGTTGGTTTAATCCTAGTTTGATCCTGTAATCCCTGTAGATTATTTAGGTAGTTCCAATAGCAACAGTAAATTTCCGCTTGGAAACTGTTGTCAATTGTGTAATTTTCCTATTATAATTAAATTTATACTACGTTTTAAAGCTCTTCTTGTGACTATTTTTTAGTCGCACACGGGCCAACAGTCCCCCCACACAAATCTTTCGAATTTTTAATCCTTACTTCTAACTGCCAAGGTTGCTATTCTCATTGTAATTATTAATAACCCACGCCAGAGCCAAGGTGATTTGGGTATATAAGGCTGCAGATTCTACAGCACATCATAGTTTTGTATCCACAGACACAAAGCAATCTTCCAAGATGTTCAAATTGGTGAGTGTTAATCTGTCCTATGTTTGTCCAATTATAACTAATTCTGTGTCTTGAACAGTTGCTCCTCGTCTTCGCCGTTCTCTTCGCCCTTGCCGTGGCCACCCCTGGACCCAAGCCCCAAGTGCTCCTTGGGGGCTACCCCTACGGATACGCTGCCTATGGTGGATACCCCTATGCTGGAGGATACTACGGTGGCGGATACATCTTTTAAACTGGCTCTGATGGCGTGTTAACTTTGAACTCTTTTGGACTATTGCTTTCAAAATTACAAGTAAATAAATAAAATTGATAAATTTACTCTGTCTTTATTTGTTGTCCTAGCCTTAACTGATTTCGGTAACTGTGTTTAAGTTAAACGACTATTTTTAAAAATACGAATACAATGTATAAATTCATAAAACTATAAATCATGTCTAAAACCAAACGTTCAGCACAGGTATATTTAACAGTAACAGAGATTCAGTTAAATTAGACAAAAATAATCCATACTCAAAGAACGACCAGTATCTACATTCAAGAATTCTCATTTAGTATTTGCTACAGCTTCAAAACTGAAAATTCAAGTTTTTGTTTTTTGTATGTAATATTAACGATAGAACAAACTGACTTTGACATTATTATGGTGCTTTCTTTATACACGTTTCAAATATTTACATCAACCTTGTTAAGGTTTTAAACTTTTTATTTATTAGCCATCAGCAAAAAATACGGTATACAGACTGGCAGCGGCTTGTGCGCACATAGAGACATAGATAACAATTGAGATTTTATGGAAAGGATGTTGATCCACTGTAGTGTCAAGTAGCTATCACATTACTACAGTATTTTTATTACTTTAACTGTTATATTCGCTACAAGTCTAAATTTGCTCTGCTTTCGTTTCTCATTTATTCTATTATTTTTTTAAATCCACTACTTAAATTACTTTAATTTGTTACTATACAGAAATATTGTACATTAAAAAAAATCCACGTTTATTATAGGGTAAAAAAGCAATTGTCTTGCATGTCGCTATGACGCTATATTTGTACTAGCCGCCAACAATTCTTATAAACTGAGATAATTATTTTTGCGCAAGGTGTCTCAGACGTGGTATTAGAATATTCAGAAGTAAATAAAATCTAATGATAATGCCGGAACACCTCAATAAATCAAAACAGCGAGCTGTAAATATTGTGAATGGAAAACGTAAGTACGGCGCAGTTAACGCAGTATTTACTTCCAATAAATTTAGGCACATATAATGTAGTTCGCCGTGCTGAAATAAAACTTGGAAGCTATAACAGTTAAAGAAAAGGTACAGTAGTAATTGAAGTAAACGCTAGATCAAACCGACGTATTGTACACATAGCGCTCACAGCGTGACGTATGTATTTTAACTTGAAAAAACTAAGCGGACGAATTCGACAAATTTGTAGATTGCACACTCTAAAATTGGCCAAGCTGTCGACACCTCGCAAATCGCTAATAAAATTTTACAATTGTACTAAAATGAATTTTCTCCAGTCCGCACGTAGCTCTGCCTAATTTTTCGGCTTATGAAGTAAACTTTGCATAAGTTTGCCCTTAATCATTCTATGGGTTTGAAATGTTTCCATCTTCCCAGAGAAAGGCACGTTTCTAAAGACTGGCTTAATACTTGCCTGTTGTAACTTTAATATGACCATTTTGCCTACGAAATTCTACCTTATAGTAATTTACGTTACAAGACCGGAATGTAGTGTTTTGCAGGTCGAGCCAAGTAGATTCCAGGGCGAGCCGCAAGCGAGTCCTGGAAGCTTGGAGAGACCTGCAAAACACTTTCCGGTCGTGTATCGTACTAGTTATTTACAACAAGTTCGGGAAGTTAATTTTCCCGAATGAGCACTTTGTTTGCAGCACGACCGAAGGGAGTGCTGCATGTAGTGCGAATTCGGGAAAATTCTTCCCGAAAGAGGTAGGTACAATGTTTTTTGTAACGAATAACTCAAAATATTTGAAAAAGTTAAAAAAATATTATTTAGTGTTTTACAACTTTACTGAGTTGGCAGCACAAATTACTAAATTTTTATACGTATCCTAGCACCTGTTAGCTTTTGTTGACGTTTACAGCGCCCCTGGAACACACAATTGCCATAGTTTTTGTGGGAAAGTAAAAAACACCCCGGTGCGGGAAAAGTCATTTTCGGCGCATCGGGAATGACCGGGAAATATGAATTTTGAAATCATGAGTGCAAAAAATATTTTTTCAAACTTGCGAATTCACTTTCGCAAACTCAAAAAATTCTGACATTAGTATCTATTATTTGACATATCCAACGAGAATACACACTTGATTCCATACTAACGAAGGCATCAGGGACCGGCAAAAGCGTTTATTTGTTCCTCACTTGTAAACATCAATTTATCAAGTCACTGTATTCACCTTGAAAATGTTTCTTAACTGGCTAGCCAGTAAATTTTTTACTGGCTAGCCAGTTATATTTTACAAGCGTGCTCATAGATAAATGATAGCGTGCAAAGCCAGAGTTGTCTTCCTTAGTATGTGTCATATTGATTAATTTAGTTGCTTGTCAGTTTGACATTTTGCATAAATGATAAATTTCTAGTTATTTACAAGTGAGGAACAAATAAAACATTCAACAATACACGCCAGGTAACCATTTTTACTGGCTCAAGGATATGACAGGCTCGCCTAACGGCTCGCCAGTCATCCCAATCCTATCGCCAGTAAAACCTGTTTTACCTGGCTTGTAATGTTAAATACTATTACCGGTCCCTGATGCCCGTTCTCCGATCTTGAGCAGCAAAACGTTTCTTTCTGGCGAAACAATTCTCCAGAAACCGCATATTTTCTGGTCGGTCGTAAAAAAGTATTTACGATATAAATTTCTTATACTAAAGTAGAGTGTATTCGTACAACCGCGTATAGTTAATTTTCGCTCAAGAACGCAAATCGTAACAATACTTTTGTTGAAGAATAAATTATTCGAGGTATTAAGGCATCTGGTTATGATGCTGAAAGAGAAGTGTTTAAATCTCAAACAGGCAATATACATAGTCATTTATATAAATCTGATAATGAATCTTCTATGACAGTAGAAAAGTAATGCAACCGACATGATGCAATACATCTTACAAGGAATTAAGCTTACTAGAATACTGATATTCAGAATGTGTGACTATTTTTTAGTCGCACACGGGCCAACAGTCCCCCCACACAAATCTTTCGAATTTTTAATCCTTACTTCTAACTGCCAAGGTTGCTATTCTCATTGTAATTATTAATAACCCACGCCAGAGCCAAGGTGATTTGGGTATATAAGGCTGCAGATTCTACAGCACATCATAGTTTTGTATCCACAGACACAAAGCAATCTTCCAAGATGTTCAAATTGGTGAGTGTTAATCTGTCCTATGTTTGTCCAATTATAACTAATTCTGTGTCTTGAACAGTTGCTCCTCGTCTTCGCCGTTCTCTTCGCCCTTGCCGTGGCCACCCCTGGACCCAAGCCCCAAGTGCTCCTTGGGGGCTACCCCTACGGATACGCTGCCTATGGTGGATACCCCTATGCTGGAGGATACTACGGTGGCGGATACATCTTTTAAACTGGCTCTGATGGCGTGTTAACTTTGAACTCTTTTGGACTATTGCTTTCAAAATTACAAGTAAATAAATAAAATTGATAAATTTACTCTGTCTTTATTTGTTGTCCTAGCCTTAACTGATTTCGGTAACTGTGTTTAAGTTAAACGACTATTTTTAAAAATACGAATACAATGTATAAATTCATAAAACTATAAATCATGTCTAAAACCAAACGTTCAGCACAGGTATATTTAACAGTAACAGAGATTCAGTTAAATTAGACAAAAATAATCCATACTCAAAGAACGACCAGTATCTACATTCAAGAATTCTCATTTAGTATTTGCTACAGCTTCAAAACTGAAAATTCAAGTTTTTGTTTTTTGTATGTAATATTAACGATAGAACAAACTGACTTTGACATTATTATGGTGCTTTCTTTATACACGTTTCAAATATTTACATCAACCTTGTTAAGGTTTTAAACTTTTTATTTATTAGCCATCAGCAAAAAATACGGTATACAGACTGGCAGCGGCTTGTGCGCACATAGAGACATAGATAACAATTGAGATTTTATGGAAAGGATGTTGATCCACTGTAGTGTCAAGTAGCTATCACATTACTACAGTATTTTTATTACTTTAACTGTTATATTCGCTACAAGTCTAAATTTGCTCTGCTTTCGTTTCTCATTTATTCTATTATTTTTTTAAATCCACTACTTAAATTACTTTAATTTGTTACTATACAGAAATATTGTACATTAAAAAAAATCCACGTTTATTATAGGGTAAAAAAGCAATTGTCTTGCATGTCGCTATGACGCTATATTTGTACTAGCCGCCAACAATTCTTATAAACTGAGATAATTATTTTTGCGCAAGGTGTCTCAGACGTGGTATTAGAATATTCAGAAGTAAATAAAATCTAATGATAATGCCGGAACACCTCAATAAATCAAAACAGCGAGCTGTAAATATTGTGAATGGAAAACGTAAGTACGGCGCAGTTAACGCAGTATTTACTTCCAATAAATTTAGGCACATATAATGTAGTTCGCCGTGCTGAAATAAAACTTGGAAGCTATAACAGTTAAAGAAAAGGTACAGTAGTAATTGAAGTAAACGCTAGATCAAACCGACGTATTGTACACATAGCGCTCACAGCGTGACGTATGTATTTTAACTTGAAAAAACTAAGCGGACGAATTCGACAAATTTGTAGATTGCACACTCTAAAATTGGCCAAGCTGTCGACACCTCGCAAATCGCTAATAAAATTTTACAATTGTACTAAAATGAATTTTCTCCAGTCCGCACGTAGCTCTGCCTAATTTTTCGGCTTATGAAGTAAACTTTGCATAAGTTTGCCCTTAATCATTCTATGGGTTTGAAATGTTTCCATCTTCCCAGAGAAAGGCACGTTTCTAAAGACTGGCTTAATACTTGCCTGTTGTAACTTTAATATGACCATTTTGCCTACGAAATTCTACCTTATAGTAATTTACGTTACAAGACCGGAATGTAGTGTTTTGCAGGTCGAGCCAAGTAGATTCCAGGGCGAGCCGCAAGCGAGTCCTGGAAGCTTGGAGAGACCTGCAAAACACTTTCCGGTCGTGTATCGTACTAGTTATTTACAACAAGTTCGGGAAGTTAATTTTCCCGAATGAGCACTTTGTTTGCAGCACGACCGAAGGGAGTGCTGCATGTAGTGCGAATTCGGGAAAATTCTTCCCGAAAGAGGTAGGTACAATGTTTTTTGTAACGAATAACTCAAAATATTTGAAAAAGTTAAAAAAATATTATTTAGTGTTTTACAACTTTACTGAGTTGGCAGCACAAATTACTAAATTTTTATACGTATCCTAGCACCTGTTAGCTTTTGTTGACGTTTACAGCGCCCCTGGAACACACAATTGCCATAGTTTTTGTGGGAAAGTAAAAAACACCCCGGTGCGGGAAAAGTCATTTTCGGCGCATCGGGAATGACCGGGAAATATGAATTTTGAAATCATGAGTGCAAAAAATATTTTTTCAAACTTGCGAATTCACTTTCGCAAACTCAAAAAATTCTGACATTAGTATCTATTATTTGACATATCCAACGAGAATACACACTTGATTCCATACTAACGAAGGCATCAGGGACCGGCAAAAGCGTTTATTTGTTCCTCACTTGTAAACATCAATTTATCAAGTCACTGTATTCACCTTGAAAATGTTTCTTAACTGGCTAGCCAGTAAATTTTTTACTGGCTAGCCAGTTATATTTTACAAGCGTGCTCATAGATAAATGATAGCGTGCAAAGCCAGAGTTGTCTTCCTTAGTATGTGTCATATTGATTAATTTAGTTGCTTGTCAGTTTGACATTTTGCATAAATGATAAATTTCTAGTTATTTACAAGTGAGGAACAAATAAAACATTCAACAATACACGCCAGGTAACCATTTTTACTGGCTCAAGGATATGACAGGCTCGCCTAACGGCTCGCCAGTCATCCCAATCCTATCGCCAGTAAAACCTGTTTTACCTGGCTTGTAATGTTAAATACTATTACCGGTCCCTGATGCCCGTTCTCCGATCTTGAGCAGCAAAACGTTTCTTTCTGGCGAAACAATTCTCCAGAAACCGCATATTTTCTGGTCGGTCGTAAAAAAGTATTTACGATATAAATTTCTTATACTAAAGTAGAGTGTATTCGTACAACCGCGTATAGTTAATTTTCGCTCAAGAACGCAAATCGTAACAATACTTTTGTTGAAGAATAAATTATTCGAGGTATTAAGGCATCTGGTTATGATGCTGAAAGAGAAGTGTTTAAATCTCAAACAGGCAATATACATAGTCATTTATATAAATCTGATAATGAATCTTCTATGACAGTAGAAAAGTAATGCAACCGACATGATGCAATACATCTTACAAGGAATTAAGCTTACTAGAATACTGATATTCAGAATGAGTAATTTGACTCATCTACATCTCAAGCAAAACTCTTGTTTAAAATGTAACATCATGAATCTTAATTTAATGTTTCTAGCTTTAACTAGATTTATCTCAAAGTATGTCGAAAAGCTTCTCGTTAGTGTAAAATAATATAAATGCTAATGTGACTAAACATAACAACTACTATTATATCATAACGTGTGGATTATAGTAGGCGTTAACAAAACGTTAATCGAGCAGCATCCGATAACATAAAGACCTACAATGTGTAATTAGACCATTAGCT